>OY804594.1:70655628-70895628 GCA_963680895.1 Fragum sueziense | reverse complement strand
AATAATAATAATAATAATGATAATAACAATAATAATAATAATAATAATAATAATAATAATAATAATAATAATAATAATAATAATAATAATAATAATAATAATAATAATAATAATAATAATAATAATAATAATAATAATAATAATAATAAAAACCCACACACACACATTTTGAAAAATGCCAGTAATTCCTAAATTGTGTTACATTTCCATTCTAAATATGAACATAAGCATTTTGAACCGTTTAGAATTTTGAATTCATGCATACTTATGAAAATATTTGACAAAAATGTTCAAATTATCTCCCTTGCATATGAATATAGAGTAAATGATATTTGTAAATTATTTTCTTCTTGAAGCATAATCTTGAAATCCGGCACGGTGAATCAACTTATGTGAAGCGCATTTACAAGTGTGTGTAATTTGATGCATTTCGTATGGCTAGAAAGTGTTGTTTTTCTTTATGGGTCTTCTACCTTAAAGTGACATTTCAGAATTATTTTTACATAAATTTTACTTTTATTCTATCTGAAAGAGCATGTTTTCTTATGAAAATTCTGAAAATTTCAAGCCAAAACATTGAACCGTTTACGAGAAATATATATTTTTGTGCTACAATTAAACAAATTGTTGTGGACAACAGTTCAGATTTATATAGAATATGTCATTTCTGTCTCAACTTTGAAGGCGTATTTTTCGCTTATGAATAACAACTTCCAAAAACTGATAGCATTTTTATGCATTAGAATTAACAATCTTTGCATCAAGACATACTTTCAAAAAATGAAATAAATGTGAAATATCACTTTAATGCTGTGTACTCCTAATGAGATTTGCGCGACATCCGAATTATTTGGGCGACTTCGAAAACATTCGGCGGTGGAACTTTCCACCTGCGAATGTTTACGACCGCGACCGAATAGGCTCGGATACGTAACAGCGCCGCCCGAAGAAATCCGATGTTTTATGAATCTCAAAATGGCCAAATTACGAGTATTCTAATTCAAATTGGAACTATCTAATTTTTGGTAAAGGTAAATATCCTGACGACGCAGTTTGACTTGGTTAGACGAGGACGTTCAATAATAATTGTTTTGTTTGCAAAAAAGTATCGAGAACTATTAATACAAACAATCTAACAGAGGTATATTTCTGCAAACAAAGGCGGTTCCCTGAATGACCCTTTAATAATTTTTGGTTGTTCAAAAAGGCAGACGACATTGTCAAGGAAAGAGAATTTTTCATAGTTATACTCTAGTTAGAAAATTGCGGAAATGAATACCAGTATATTGCTTGTCTCAAGTAATTTCTTCAGATTTCAAAATGTTTTCTAAAGCCTTTGTCTATAGTTAGTTGTCAAAAGGGCGTCATTATCTGGAGATGGGTAAATTTCTTTTTCTTTTTAAAACAATTTCAACCATCGTTCTTAACGTTCTCCCAAACAAGGCTTGAAACCTTTAGTCAAAAGAAAGCATTGTGCCGATTATGCCCTTTTCTATATTCATTATATGCGCTTAATATTTCGTACAAATCCATTTTGTTGGTTGATTATTGATTGGGGTTTTATACTTCTTTCAACTCTTATGGTCATGTCTTGACGGCAACATCCACTTTGTCGTCTGCTACATGTTTCAATTGGGAATGATCACAGTCTAAAATTCCTGTATGTCATTTGGAAACTGTTTTAGGGTTATTGAGTTAACCAATTACCTGTAAATTGTTAGCCGAATTGATTTCCTATCGATGATGCAAACGCCATTGATCAGCTTCAGGAATATTTCCGTTCTAGAAACAAGCAACATCATTTTTGATACCCGATTCTCAATAACCGATTATCCACGCATTCTATAGCCAGAGATGAAAGAATACAAATATTGACCAGTCTAAATGCGGCATTTTGTCCTCTTACCAGACGATAAAATATGGGCTTAACCAAATTCAAACAAATATAAACTGTATACTTCTCTCGTTGTAGGGATTTACTTCTTTTCTCCCAATGCTTTTTCCACATAATTTTTGACACCCGATTCGCAACAAATCATGGAATATTTGGTAAAGGACTGTCAACCTGAGTCAATATAATTATGATAATTACTGACACGACTTCCTACTTTTGATTGATTCTAAACACGATAAAATACCGTAGTTGGATTTAAAGCAGGACGATAGCAGTTACAGTTTGTAACACATACCAGGCACGTAGGAAGTAATTTTATATTGAAAAGGGAGAGGGGATCTCAAGCACCTGTTCGGGCCAGTGTCTGAATATTGCCAGCCCCCTATGGGCCTGATCATATACTATCGGAATTATGATAAAGATTGTAGAATTGTAAAAAAAGAAGAGTGCTCCTAGTCTATATTTGGTATAAACAATAGAAAGGTTTAATTTATTTTTGAAATAAGCTTTTGTCTATAGAAGGACAATTAATCCAAATATAGACTAGACTCTAATAATCCCTTTTCCAAAATAGAAAACGGCTTCAGAAAACATTGGGACAAAAGAGAAAAAATATGGATAACCTCCTTTTTTCTTTTGCTTTTCAAACAGATACTCAACAAGAGTGCCATTGTCGCAATACACGCCGACACTTATAAAACTTTAGACACAAAAATGACATTGACAATGATTTATAAATATCCACTCAAAAACCTGTAAAAAGTTCACGAGAAGGTTTTATAAATATTCAGTCAAAACCCTGAAATGAATTGTGTTTACAAGACTGAAATATCATTAAGCCCCAGAGACTAAGTTTTAAGGGGGCATAATTCAGGCAAAAACGAATGAACCATAAAATAATTACTTCATGCAAATCTACCAATTAAGGTAATAACATCCACCAAGTTTCATTAGGATCCATAACAAGAATCTTAAGAGGAGTTGCGTTGACAAGGCTGCAATTTCAATAAGCCCCAGAGACTAAGTTTTAAGGGGGCATAATTCAGGCAAAAACGAATGAACCATAAAATCATTACTTCATGCAAATCTACCAATTAAGATAATAACATCCACCAGGTTTCATTAGGATCCCTAACAAGAATCTTAGGATGAGTTGCGTTGACAAGGCTGCAATTTCAATAAGCCCCAGAGACTAAGTTTTAGGGCCTAAGGGGCATAACTCTGACAAAAATCAATGAACCATAAAATCCTTCCTTCATGCACATCTACCAATTAAGGTGATAACATTGGCCAAGTTTCATTAAGATCCAGCCAGAAACTTAGGAGGAGTTGCGTTGACAAGAAAAGTGGACGGACGTACGGATGGACATGGATGCGCCAACGTTACAGGATTAAGTGTTTTTTTTCTTTGATCTTTATGAAGAAAAGTGCCACATAAAATGGCATGGTTTAAGTGGAATTGTTCTTATTTCATATAAATTATGGACGGATTGAACATAAACCCCCGGACGTTGGCCCGGACGGACAGACAGACAGAGAATATGATGCCAATATGCGTCCGCCTCCGGCGGCGTATAAAAATCGATTATATTTAGTATTATTTACCCATATTTCCTAACCTGCAGCAGATTTAACCCATTCTGAGTGAACAAAACTTTCGGCTTGCCATAATTCACAGGTATGGATAAACAATATGACTGTCCGTAATTACAATTCTGTGCAGTGAGGGAAAATAGTGGAGAAACATGAGAAAAGGATAGATATTAAAATGTTTCTCCTTTTTCTGTTAGATATTTTCTTAGGGGCTTGGGATATTTTCTTTTGGTGCATCAAAAAGCTTCAATGTTTGAGCCAAGGCTAATAAGAACCAATCTTTAATTAGTTGTTTTTGGAATGTTTTAAGGTAGTGTATCCCTGATGAGATTCACTCGATGTCGGAACATTTCGTGCGACTTTGCTAATCGTTCGTTACGTATCCGAACCTATTCGGGTGACGTGGTTAGCATTCGGATGTGGAACGTTCCACCGCCGAATAACTACGACGTCACCCGAATAACTCCAACGTCAAGTTAATCTCATTATAAGGGATAGACAACCTTAAAAAAAAAAAAAAAAAAAAAAAAAAAAAAAAAAAAAAAAAAACGTTTCCACTTCTGTCTAGTCAAGAGTCAATAATCCCAGAATAGCCTGCCTCTATGTACAGTCTAATTAACTTCTCGAATCAACGTAACCGCCGTAACAAGTCAACATAATTGATATAATTACTGTCAGGATATTTGATGGATGCAAAACACGATACACGACCATATTTGGTTCGAAATTCACGGTGATTGGACTTCTACTTGAGTAACAGGTAATCTTGATAACATTATAAATATGACTTTTCAAAGAATTTTTGAACGATATCTTTGTTTTGGACTTGGAAGATTTTTTTAAGAAAATTCGCGTGAGTATTTGACAATTTGTAGCATTACGTATTCCATGTTTGTACGTATTTATTTTCACTGGCCATCGATCAACTAGCTAGGAGATCTTTTGTCGTGCCGGTGTCGTGCCGGTGTGTCTGCCATGCGTCTGTCCGCATTTCTTTCATTGAAAAATCTTTTAACAGCGTACGTGTACAGTAAACGAAATGACAGACCAATGCATGAAAATTGTTGTTTCTCGAGGTTCTTTCTTCATTAATAATATTCTTGATAGTCTTTGCCATATTTCATTTTTTTGTTTGTAAATGGCCAAATACATTGTATAATGTCGATATACCAATAAATGAAATGAAATTAAATGATAATGAAAAAATGACGAATTGGGTCGCAAAACGACATTATCAAACAACCTTTTTAATTTTTTTCAGAAAATGAAGCCTGATCCAAGGAACAACGACATCAGCATCGAAACCTTCCCACCAATTGTTCAACAGATACGTCCAGACATCAACAATATGAAGGTGTCAGTCAATCACCATCGGCCATCTAGACAAGTACGTTTTACACTGCCAAAATACAATATGCCATTTCGAACAAAAACTTTCTTCGGACCAACGTTTTATACCCAACAACGGACAACGTTCAAAGGAATAACAGAAAGTCCAAATACTTGGAATGCAAGATTTGGTACGATTCCAAAATATAAACGAGCAAAACCTCTTACAAATCCTACACCAGTTCATAAGGAGGTGTATAAAATATCGTTCCCATGTTCGTCCGGATGTGCCAATTGTTCATTTACAGACTGCATGGGACCTGTACGTGTTTACGTGTCCCAGTTCAGCAGAGAATCACGAGAACCGTTCGTCAAGGAGATATGTGACGGGCAAGGACGCAAGGTGATTCCCCGACATCGCAGGAAGGAACTCCGCGGTTTGGTATACGACAAAGAGACACATTCTCTCCACCCACCTTTACCAAGGTCATTAAATGGCTGTCATAAATCCAAAAAGAGATTCTTTTAAACTATTCCAAAACAGCAACAATATTGGATTGTTCCAATTTGAAAGCTTCTGCAGACGTCAAAATAGTTGTCGATAAAACAAACTTTGTTTTGACTGTCGTACCCGTCTTTCTAGAGTACGATTTTATACAGTTAACCGTGACGTAGTTTCGGACAATCAAATGGTGTGGATGTTGTTCTAAACTCTCGTAACTACGGCTTGATTCAAGTCGTAGTTACGAGATTTTGTAACAACGCCGACGGTTCATAAAAACATAACGGTTAAACCAGTCTATTTTTAGCACAGAATTATTTGCCATTGGTCTCAGATCTGTTGATTTATCAGGCCAATCATGGCTGTGAATTTCGTGTTGCCTGAGAGTGTCCTATTACATAATGTGTGTCGCGCTGAATTGGGAGGACATTATCCTGCAGCTGCCGTTACCTTGGCGAATAACAATACTAGAGTTGATCACCTCAACGCAATGACGCACTGATTTTATGTAGTACACCGAACCTGAACCTCTTTATAATTCATTACAGGTGCCTAAACATTCGTTTTTCGCATTTCGCCAAAATCGAAAAGAAAACTCGATTTGTCGATTAACAGAACGTGTTTTGTCACTGTTGTGGTGACCAACGACGATTGTGTCCTAGCCAAAGAGTTATTTCCCCGTGTTTGTGAGTTATCGTTACCCCGATGTAAGGTCTACCAGAGCTACAGATAAGAGTGTGTGATGGCTTTTTAAAATGAGACACACCCCTTTGTTCTTCAACATACCCTGTGATGAAGGTATTCATTTGGGTCGTCTCGAGGAGACAACACAGGGTTTAATTTTGAAAAAAAGGCTTTTAGAAGGTCTCTACACGCTCTAATTTGTTGGTCTGATCTACGGTCGTATGTAAAGCTTGCATTGGATCTATTCCGAGTGGTTTAGAGTGTCCCATGTACGTGGAATTTGTATTGTGATGACCTGCAAGTTTCGGTGCTGGCGTGAATCTGTTTCTGCGCAACGTTACTCTGACATGCCGACCATCAACGTCTGACACTTCCTTTCAGACAAATTTGGTTGGAACGGTTCTTTAGGCGATAAATATTGTTCATTGCAACGATGGAGTGTGAGGCAACGTCTCTAACGTCCATTCCACCACGAAATATCCCTGCGACATGATTACACTGTTCCAGTGACATCGCTAAACTGCGCAACATAACTTCTTTAAATTGTTTTTATTCTGTGTCTTAATTCAAATGCATTCTGTAAGTGATGTTTATGTTATAAGCAAATTTGTATATTAAGCAATTTCAAAATTATCTATGTGTTTAAGCATCTTTTATATGGTAACTATTTGTGTCGCTTATTCTCTAATGATTTATTTGCAAATGAATGGCCTTCGTCGAATTAAAGTTTGTTTCCACGCAAAACTTGATCATTTCAAACCATGTTTCTTTGTAAACATAACATAGAACTCTTCTGTTAAAAACCGCGAATTACGAGTAATTTCCGAAAGAAATATTCATAGTAATCTTATGTGGAAATTTTTAAAATTATTATACTTAAGTATCATACATCATAAAAAATACACCACAAGTAACTAGATCTATATTCTTATGGAAAAGCTTTGCACAACTACATCCATATTAAACACCCACAGTTCTGATTCTATCCCATTAGTGTTTCCCGACTTACAGTGCTAACAGCACTTTGATTTAACCCTTTCCCAAACGACAACAGTTTAGGGTAGTCCAATTTGATAGTTGATGCAAACAACAAAATGGTTGTTGTTAGACATAGAATTTGGAAATTACATAGCAAAGAGAATATCGGGACAAAAGGAGAAACTGCTGGTTATCAGCAGTTTCTTCTTTTGTCTCAATCTTTTTCCAAGCCCTTTCTTTTAACCCTTTCCCAAACAAGACCTGGTTTTGACGTCCCTAATAGAAAAGGATTGGGAAAACATTGAAACAAAAAAGAAGAAACTACTGATAACCAGCAGTTTCTCCTATTGTCTCAATATATTTTGTACCATATTTTACACAAACCCTATATTTAATGACACCCATTTTGTCATTTGTGGCAGTTTTTGAAGTGAAACACCCTGAAATTTTGTCGTTTGGGAAAGGGTTAAGGACGTCGAAACAAGATCTTGTTTGGGAAAGGGTTTAATAATGACCTGCTACGATGGTATCCAGTCTTGTTTAATTCTTTCCAGCTTCACCAACTCAAATTGACTCAAACTGAACGGCTCTTGTTGCAAAATGTCATTAGAAATAGTGTCGAAGAACTTCCCATCTAGTTCTTTATCACGACAAACAGTAGCAAACTTGGCCATTCCACACTGTATCAATCTTAGTTCTAACTCAACCTTCGTCAATGTATTGAACGGTTTCAAGTCGAAATAAAACTTAGATTGATTTGTTGCCTTGTTGGGTGAAATACGCGCCACCGGCTTTTTGGGTTTGCTACTTCTATCTTTTTCTGACAAATTTGCGAAAGTTTTCATCTTTGATTGTAGCTGAATGATTTCAGTTTCATCGGGATAGTCGTATACTGATGGGTCATCTTCCGTGGCGTCATTGTCGTCTGGTAATGCAGGGACGGGCTTGTCTTTCTTGAAGAATGAAAATGATAGTTTCCTCATAACAGATCTATTTGATTTATAATCTTTTCCCTCTTTTCCTCCAGTGACCTTATTTTTGAGCTTCTGCAACTAGAACGAAACAAAATATTTCTTGGAATACTAAATTCCAATGGCTTGTTTAAAGCATTTGTATATTTCTGTTTTCTATAAACAAACACTATTAATTTAAAAACCCTATTCAATTACTAATCGTTCTAACTAAAATCTGGCTTTTCTTCTGCAAGTACAAAATGACGCGGTTTTTATAATGGATAAGAAACATTGGCACCATATTTTACTTCTGTGACTGTACGTCACACGTAAGAAATACAGACGTTTTTATTTCTATTTAGAGGAAAGTATTTGTTTTATTTTATGTACTAGTAACCAGCTATGAGCTTATCATAATGTTATGCTGAATATATTGAATTGAATTGTATATAATTAATTCAAGTATTCTTACTGTAGACTGTTTTTCTTCTTTAAATGACAATTCATATCCTGAAATGACAAATGCATGTAGTTAAAGAATGGTGCTACACATTTTGACCTATGTAAAGAAATGGTTATCCTTTAGAACACAGAGAAGGACAATACCTCTTCTCATTTTTTCTAACTTGATATTAAAAAATTAAGCTTTAGCTCTCATTTATTGCGTTAAGAGCTTAAAGTTGGGGAAAAGTTAAAAATAAAAAGCACAACATTATAGATAAATATTGGTGAGAAATGTGCTAGATATGTTGATGCTCTCTACTTTACCCTTTCCCAAACAAGACCTAGTTTTGACGTCCCTAAGAGAAAAGACTTGGGGAAACATTGAAACAGAAGAAGAAACTGCTGATATCCAGCAGTTTCTCCTTTTGTCTCAATATTTTCTGTGCTATCCTATACACAAATTCTATCTTTAACAACACCATTTTTGTTGTTTGCAGCATCTTTTGAATTGGATCATCTTAGAAGTTTGCTGTTTGGGAAAGGGTTGATTGTGGGTTGCCAGTTTTTAATTTTGAATCGGACAAGTACATAATGTGTCACATAGAATAGGCTGAAAATACTTTATAATAGTCAACTTGAACCTTGGAGTATACATTTTTAGAAGGCAACTTCTGCTAGAGGACACAGGGATTGTAAAACTGAGAATTAAGTGTGTGTGGTAATTACTAGTAGATCTACATTCATACTCATGAAAGAGGAACAATTGAAGAAAAATAATATTTATTTCCACCTACCAGTATATTTATCAAAGTTCATCTCCGCTAGTGTAGGAGAGACAGTGGATTGTAATGAGGCTGTAGATTGTAGGGTCATTGATGAAGCACTGACTTCCTCGTACAAGTCTGAAACGTTTCGGATTAATAAGCCTTGTTTTGACGCGAAACATGATATAAATCATTTCTACATCTCTAAATTAAATACAATGGATTTGTGGAATAAATCTTATCATCATAAAAACCAGGGCCCCGTATTACTAAACATCTTACGATCAAGTTTTTGTGTAAACTGTGTAACAAGACATCTGATTGCACGAGAAATCCAACTGAGCCAATCAGGGCTGTTGTTACAAGTAATGATGCAAAAATCAGACGTACGATCGTTAGTAATACGGACCCCGGATCTTTTTGGCATTGTTTTCCAAATGTTCAGACCATGATATTGTAAGATGCTTTAGTCACAACAGCTGTTCTAAAATGTATGTGCATGTAATAATGTCAGGAGAATTTTTCTGACCTAACATTTCTTTTTGCTTTAGATTCTTCTATTTAACCATAACCAAGAAGATACCAGTTGATACTTTCAAACTATCTAAGACAGTTACTAAAAACATTTTCTTTAAGAAATTTCTTCATGTGTTGCTGTTTTGTGTATGATATTGAAACATTTCTTTACCTTCATCTAAAACGAGTGGGTCAGGATTCGTTAGTCTTGAACGAGGCTTTGGTTGTTGTACTTCTGAAATGCACCTATCTTATTACTATCTATAGATCAAGTTAAACTGTTGGGAAAATAATAATAATAATAATAATAATAATAATAATAATAATAATAATAATAATAATAATAATAATAATAATAATAATAATAATAATAATAATAATAATAATAATAATAATAATAATAATAACGATAATAATAATAATAATAATAACGATAATAATAATAATAATAATAATAATAATAATAATAATAATAATAATAATAATAATAATAATAATAATAATAATAATAATAATAATAATAATAATAATAATAATAATAATAATAATAATAATAATAATAATTATAATGGACATTTATACAGCGCTACATCCCGAAAATTCAGGCTCTTGGCGCTGTACAAGTTAAATAGTCTAGGAGGTAGATGAGGTTTAATTGCGGTAAAAGCACCATACAACTTTTAGACTGGATCTTGTAGCAAATTGTCTCAGGAGTTCGGAAATGCGCGTCTGACGTGCATCCGCCTAGATATAAGGGGAGAAAATTGAGGTTAAAGTTGTCTGCCCTTGATATTTCACACATGGACACATCCTACAAATTTCAAATCAGCGAATATACATTCCCAAAAAAATCTTATTATCAAGAAAAACACCTTTTTGTTACTAGAAATAGACATTCTGGTGGCCATCTTGGATTTTTAGGGATGAAAATCATTCATTCAACATCATTAAAATATGCGTGGAGATGATAGGTGCATATACGAGGGTTGTTTGATAAATTCGCGGAATTTGTTTCTCTATTTTTCATACATTCGGGAGTAAAACGGCAATACTTTTTGCCCTCTCTAATGCACTTTTTTCTGTCTCCATAGCAACCGATAAACGCGACGTTGCCTTTGGTCAGTTTTAAAATAATTTTGTTCATGAAAATTGTGCCTGAGCACCATAACAATGTACGCTAGAACCAAGGAAATTTAGATTGTGTTTGTTTGACATTGTTTAGTCATTTTCTGAAAATTTTCCATTTATATTTCAAAAGTTGACATGTAAACAGTGTTTTCAAGATCATGTCGTCAGCAAATCGTCGAAGAAAACTGACGTCATCTGATAACCTGATGACGCGCCGTCGTGATGCTTTGTGTTTGGTTAGAGTTATCGCCTACACATAAATTAAGAGAAATGGGCAAGTCGAAAAATGTGTCGATGTGTGGAAAAGCATTTGCATTTACGTTGCATGGATGGTTAAAGACAGACAAACATCGGTACATGGCGATGACTGTCCAAGGAGACCAAACCATTCAGTCAGTCAGGGTACAAATGCTGGGCAGCTTGTCAGGGCGGATAGGTGCTTGACTGTACGGAATATTGCAGTGAAGTTGTCTCTTTAGAATTGATTAAGTCGTTTATCATATTTTTACTGGAGTTGAATGACTATGTTAACGGTTTCCGGTAGTTTGGCTTCTCGTCTTCTACGAGACGTCGACCCGAAGAATCATGTTCAGTCTTCTAACTATTCTTGAGATTTTCTGATGCGATATGAGTCTGGTTGCGACAAATCATTGGACAAAATTATAACTACTGGCGAAATGCGGCTTCGTTACCATGATCCCGAATCAAAGAAATAAATATATGTATGTAAAACTCTAGGCACGCCCCATACCTGGACAGTACGGATCTAATATCATAGTTATTTTGTCAGCATGTCGAAACTTCTGACGAACTAAAGAAAATCGCTAGTTTATCATTTCATTCATCAGTGACTGGATTAAGGAAACATTTAATTGTACAAACACATAAACAGGAACTTCAAAGCTGTCGTTGGAGACAATATTGAAATAATACAAAGTCCTACTAGGGTGACGAAACAAAGCGCTAGTATTATAGATCATATTTACACAAATTCATTTCAAAATATTTGTGAAGTTTTCGTTTCTACATTATCAATAAGTGATCATTTTCCCGTATGTTTTACCCGTCTTTCAACCAGTACACATTCCAATAAAACGAATCATAAAGTCATAGAATATAGATGTTTTAAAAACTTTAATATTGAAAAGTTTCAAAATGACTTAATGCTTTCTGGTTTAGAATCGGTAGAAACATTTACGGACCCAAACAAAGCTCTTTCAGAATTTTATACGATTTTTAACTCGATTCTTTCTCGTCACGCACCAATAAAACAGAGGCGAGTGAAGAGATCTCACCAACCTTGTTGGTTCAACAGAAACATAACGGAAAAGATGCTGGCTAGAGATAAAGCTCAAAAAGAAGGAAATCATGACCACTATAAAATTCTTCGAAACAATGTGACATGTATGATTAAGCAGAACAAGAAAAATTATTTCAATGAAGCTGTACAAAATAATAAAGATTCTAAGGTGCTATGGAAAAATCTGAAATGCATAGCAAAAGTAAATCAATCAGATGAATTAATTTTACCAAAAACAATTACAAAATCCGAAACGATTATTCAGGGTAATCTTAACATAATCAATGAATTAAATTCACATTTTGTTAGTGTATCAGATATCGTGACAAAGACATCTTTTTGTGAATCAAATTTCGAATTTCTTAAAAGAATACTAGACAAGAATTTGATTAATAATGAGTTCAATATTCCATTCATTACGACGCTTGAAGTATACACTTATATAAGCAAACTTGATTCGAATAAAGCTATAGGATTAGACGGTTTAGGTCCAAAAATTATTAAACAATGTGGGGCTATTATAACCCCTTCTATTACATCAATTATTAACAATAGTATTGCTTCAGGTGTGTATCCAGATGCGATGAAACTGGCTCGAGTTATACCGATTTTAAAAAGTGGGGATAAAGATGATCCCTTCAATTATAGACCCATATCAATTTTGCCTACAATATCAAAAATTTTTGAAAGACACATTGCCAACTACTTACATAAATTCTTTAAAGATACAAATATCATCAACCATTCTCAATCTGGCTTTAGGGCAAATCATTCGTGCACTACAGCTCTGGTTAAAATGATAGACGCTTGGTTAAAAGATATTGATGAGGGTAAACTAATCGGAACAGTTTTCTTAGACTTACGTAAAGCCTTTGATCTTGTTGATCACGAAATACTTTTACATAAACTTAAGCTGTACCATTTTTCAAACAAAGCGCATGGCCTTATGAAGTCATACTTATCACAGAGGAGACAGCTTGTACAGCTTGGCAATTTAAAGTCTAACTCACTTGAAATTAAATCTGGAGTTCCTCAAGGCTCAATTTTAGGTCCGCTTTTATTTCTGATTTATATAAATGATATATCATTTTCATCTTCTGGAGTTGATATTGATTTGTACGCTGATGATTCTACCATGTATAAATCAGGATATGATGTGATCTCAATAGAAAACACTCTTCAAGACAATCTAATTCGCGTTCAAAATTGGTGTATTCTCAATAACATGGCTCTACATCCATCTAAAACGACATGCATGTTAATTGGTTCGAGGCATGCACTTACTGACGATAAAAAACTAATTTTGAATCTAAATGGTAATGCACTGGAAAACGTGAAGGTGCAGAAAGTATTAGGCGTTTACATTGACAACCACTTAAATTGGAAATTTCATATTGATTCTGTCTGTAAAGCAGTGAATAAGAAAATAGCTCTGTTCAAACATATAACTTTTTATTTAACAGAAGAAATGAAAATGCTTTTCTATAACTCATACATACTACCCATAATGGATTATTGTTGTGTAATTTGGGGCAAACCTGAGCAAGGTTATGTAAACAAAATATTTGTTTTGCAAAGACGTATCGGCAAATTAATTCTTGGTAAGTCTAAAAGATTTCCTACAGAAACGTTATTTAAAGAGGTATATTGGCTGACTTTTCAAAATAGATGTAAGTATCATACTGCGGTCCTTATCCATAAAACAATCGACAACAATGCGCCAAGTTACATGTCAGACTTAGTACGAGTATCAGTCAATGAAAACTATCATTTACGCTCAGAGACAAAAAGCGATCTAATCCTGACTAAAAGACCTCGAACGAATATATACAAAAGTAGCTTCAGTTATTTCAGCGTTAATGTATGGAATTCAATTCCAATCCAAATAAGAAACGAACCAAAGCTGACCAATTTCAAAGGAAAAATCAAACACTATTTAATCAATAACATGCAATAATTTAGATCCTACGAGTATCTGTCAGATAACTATTATTATTGATAATTTTGTGTGATTGTCAATACTGACTTTTGTATGAATGTTGTTTGAAGGCCTTATTGTAAATAAGTTAATCATTATGATATTGTGTATTGTAGTGATGTCTTAATAAGTCACCTTCGTTAAATAAAGATATTATTATATTATATTATTATTATTACTCAACGGTCGCTTAATTATCATCTTCACAAACCTGACGTCAATTACGGCGGTGTGACGTTACGTGACGCTCTGGCCGAAGGCAACCGGCAAGACATGGCCTTACTTAATGGTTTCTGTAGAAATTATTTGCGAACGTATCATTTTGATATTTTGCACACTTAAAAACGAATAGTTAAGATTTATCACGAAACAGATTTAATTCTGATATTCAACCACGAATTTGAATTACAGAATAATTCCGCGAATTTATCAAACAACCCTCGTATTTACCAATTTTAAACCATTTGTAATAAATCAATGCCTTAAAAGAAATGCCTGGTAAGATTCCATTTTGGCTTAAAAATCCAAGGGCAGACAACTTTAATCTCAATTTTCTCCCCTTATATCTAGGCGGATGCGCGTCAGGCGCGCATTTCCGAACTCCTGAAACAATCCGCTACAAGAACCAGTCTAAAAGTTGTATGGTGCTTTTACCGCAATTAAGGTGGAAGGGGACTATAGCACCTTATATAAAAAATGTAAAGAACCCAACCGAAAGTGGTACCAAATTAAACTTTGACTTACGGCGCTTTCAAAGTCACGTCTTTTTTAACGTTTTCTTTGTTGATAACGTTACTATGACGTCGGAAATATGACGTTTTCGCGCCTTTTAAAGAACTGACCCCAGGCGACATTAATCATGTATTACAGATGTATTTGTGACAATTAAAAAACACAATTTGCACTTAGATAAAGCGAAATGAATAGTGAATGTTTTGTAGTGTATATTGTCTTGATGTGTTAGTACACCAATGAACACGGCGTCATTTTTCGTAATTTTCACGCGTTTTTGCTTTTAAACAGAAGGCAAAAAATCGGACGTTTTGCATATTTAAAAAAAAATTGGCCCGATGAATTTTTTTTATTTTTTGATTTATCGTTGTATAATATATAAGTAAGATTTTGTCAATTTTTTTTGAAAATCTACTATACAGTTTTTTAGTAACGATGGATTAAATTCAAGACCTGTAACGTCGAAATTTTTAACGTTTACGGGTTTTGTATATTGCTTCGACATTGTTTGATTTTCATACAATGGTTCAGTGCTCAGGCCCGTAAGAACAGGGGGGTTTAGTGGGGTTAAGCCCCCCCCCCGAAGTTGGCCCAAAATGCCGATGATTTTTTTTTGTTTTTTGATTTATCATTGTATAATATATAAGTAAGATTTTGTCCAAATTTTTTGAAAATCTACTATACAGTTTTTTAGAAATGATGAATTAAATATAAGGCATTAACGTCAAAAAATGACGTAGGCTTTAATTTTCTAAATTTACATATGCAGATGTCTCGGGTTAATCTTGCTGGACAATACTTGTTCTAATGCTGTTCCAAAATTATTTCTGTTGACAATATAGAATGGAATACAATAATATTGTCCACCCAAATTAACCAGGGACAACTTAGTTTTCGTGCGCTAAGTCCGTTACTTGAGCGTCGTAACAAAACATTGCCGAAGCATATGCATATGTCCCGGGTTAATCTTGTTGGACAATAATAATAATGATAATAATAATAATAATAATAATAAGAATAATAATAATAATAATAATAATGATAATAATAATAATAATAATAATAATAATAATAATAATAATAATAATAATAATAATAATAATAATAATAATAATAATAATAATAATAATAATAATAATAATAATAATAATGATAATATATAACTTTTGTTAAAATTTGGAAAGGTTAAGGAAAAAGAAGAAAACGCTGAAGTCAACTACTTGATTTCTTCTTTTTCAACAACTTTATTTCTTTCTTTCAAAGGTAATTATAATTCATACAGTCGGATTAATTGTGTCGTCTATATAACATATGAAATCAGACACGTAAATTTTGTCGTTTTGGAAAGGGTTAAACTTGATCAAATTGTTTCTTCTACAGAGTTTCTAAAATGACGTTGTATTGAAAATATAGAATTTCTTGTGCGTGGGAATTTATGTAACTGTTTCCTTTTGGAAAAAGTTGAGGAAAATGAGGAAAATGAGGAAAATGCTGATTAACGACGCTTGCTCCCTATTCAACAACAGTTTTCATTTTAACAAAAATAACTTACTTTACACAGTCGAACAAATTCTGTCGAATGCATACTCACTGCCAAAGCGAGGGATTTTTTTCGCGAACAATGTATTCCGTCGGTGTTGTTATAAAATCTCGTAACTACGGCTTAGAAAAAGCCGTAGTTACAAATTTTGATAAGAACACCGACGGTTTGTCAATACATAACGGAGAGCCCGGTCTATTTTAGGACCAAATTCATTGTAATTAAAGTTAAAAATCTTTGAACTCACATTTTTAAAACGCTAAATATCTATACCTTGTTGTAGCGAAACACGTCCTTCGCTTTGGCCGAGTTCACCACCAGTGATACTTACGATTTGAAATAGGACAATTCTAAAAACTGTCGTTTTGGAAAGGGTTAACCGTGATGTAATTGAATTAACGATGTGTCGAAGAGATGTATTGACAATATATTAATGGATTGTGTAATTGTTATTTCAATTGTGTAGGATGTTGAAGAAATTGAAGAAAATATTGATTACTGGTGTTTTCTCCCTTTTCAATAACATTTTTTTTCGTTCTATTATAGATTATTAACATTCGAAGAGTCGGATCGGATCTGTCGCCTGCATAACATTTGACATCGGACAAATCAAAAAGTTGTCGTTTTACATGACTTTGTGTAGCAATTCAATGCAGTACCTCATTATTACACAAATAGGCCGACAGGTTTTCTTCTTTTCGCATGTCTTAACTCACAACATCCCATTTATCTGTCTTGTTGTTTCGAACGAGTTAGATAGCAATGGACTGTTGTGAGTATTATTTGCTACAAATCTAAAAACAAAACTTTATGCAATCTTTAATGTCCGCAATGTTATACATTCTTCTGTACATTTTATTATACTTAATGGGTCTATGACCTTCTGGTTTGAAAAAAAAATATCTTCATTATATCATAATAATTATATTGGATTATCAAATCTATTCGGCTAGTTTTTTTTTTAACTCATTTCCACATATTGACGCTTTTAGACGCCCCAAAATATAAAGGTTTCAGAAAACATTGTGGTAAATGAAGACATTGCTTGTGACAATCGATTTCATCATTTCCCACAATATTTCTTTTCATAGATACAAATGAATATAAAACATCGTTATTTATGTGTTGTCGTCTGCAACATCTATGAATTTGGACCAGTCTAAATATTGCCGTCTGCTAATGGGTTAATAACCCATGTGAATATTTACCGGTCAAAGACCCGGTGACTCTAGTCTTTTGGATGGAACTTGAAAACGAATTCCCGTCTCTATTTGAATTTAGTGATTCAATAGGATAACAACTACATGCAACCCAGGCCCGTAGGAAGCAATTTCATATTGGGTGGGCTAAGGCCCTTGTGCCTGAATATTGGGGGGGGGGGGGGGGGCTAATTTGGATTTTCCCTAAAGTTTCAGTGCAAAGTAAGGAAAATTCGGCATTTTGGGCCAACTTCGGGGGGTGGGGGTGGCTTAACCCCACTAAACCCCCCTGTTCTTACGGGCCTGAGCACTGAACCATTGTATGAAAATCAAACAATGTCGAAGCAATATACAAAACCCGTAAACGTTAAAAATTTCGACGTTACAGGTCTTGAATTCAATCCATCGTTACTAAAAAACTGTATAGTAGATTTTCAAAAAAAAATTGACAAAATCTTACTTATATATTATACAACGATAAATCAAAAAATAAAAAAATTCATCGGGCCAATTTTTTTTAAATATGCAAAACGTCCGATTTTTTGCCTTCTGTTTAAAAGCAAAAACGCGTGAAAATTACGAAAAATGACGCCGTGTTCATTAATGTACTAACGCATCAAGACAATATACACTACAAAACATTCACTATTCATTTCGCTTTATCTTAGTGCAAATTGTGTTTTTTAATTGTCACAAATACATCTGTAATACATGATTGATGTCGCCTGGGGTCAATTCTTGAAAAGGCGCGAAAACGTCATATTTCCGACGTCATAGTAACGTTATCAACAAAGAAAACGTTAAAAAAGACATGACTGTGAAAGCGCCGTAAGTCAAAGTTTAATTTGGTACCACTTTCGGCCGGGTTCTTTACATTTTTTATAAAAGGTGCTATAGTCCCCTTCCACCTTAAACCTCATCTACCTCCTAGACTATAAAATGCTTAGATAAAGCAAAATGTATCACTGATTAATTCAAGCAATATGAAAATTTCAAACGATTTAGATCTAATCATAGCATATTCGAAAAAGGTGAGTATTAAGGGCTTTGTTAAAGGCTTGTAATGACTCAGTTTGTCTGTGTCATGTGTCATATTAAAACAAGCCTAAATTACTGGTTAAATCACACACGAAGAAGCCCTTGTTATTGTTTTAAGAGATTACTTTGTTATTTTGAAAAATGTAAATTTAAAACTGACATAAATTTTAAACAAGATCATCAGATTAATGTACCACATAGAACAGAAAATATACATGTATAACTAACCAGTCAGTTTGTTGTGCTTAGGAGTTTTAATGTATCTCAGCCCACTTTTCTTGGTAAAATCAACATACAGAGTTCCGTCCAACACGTCATTCAGCTCACGTGACTTGTTGCTCACAACGAACATTTCATCGTAAACCTGTTCATCGGCGTCAAGTAAAACGTGGACCTGGATCTCACGAATGTCGGAGTTGTCCAGCGGCAGAACTACCAAGGATCGTCGCGTGGTCTGTTCTGGACCTTGTTTCTGGCAAGGGGTGTCGTTTAGTGGTTTATAGTGACCAATAATGGCGTCCTGCTGGTCAAGTCTTTTTAACCGGACTGTTGCTGAAATTTCGAAACTACCAATACAAATCAAATTATGCATAGATAATCAATTTGATCACGTAAGTTTTTTTAAAATCTCTAAAATTGTAATCCTTATTTGTGTGACTGAGTTCAGTTTAGGAGACTTTACATGTGTGACTATCCAATTGCTATCGTACAATGGATCATAATGTGAAAAAATGAAACTTGATTTCGATGTTCAATTCATTATAGCAAGACAGTTGATGAAACTGAGTATCTAAACGTTTTTAATAACATACATATGAAGCATATTTCATTTGTTAAGATGATCGTCAATTTGCTATCTTGCATTCGAGTTTTCACTCATTCTCCAAAAAACTGCACAATTACTGAAATTCTATGTCCCCCACTAATAATTAATTCATTGAAAGGTTTTTGTTTTCATTTCTTTGCACCAAGCTAACGTCAAAGTTCAAAAACAAGAATCCCCCCATTTTTTCATAAGATACGTTACGGCTTAATCAGACTTTTATTTCGAATCTTTCACCATTTTTCATACACATTATATACTAAATGATTCCAAACCTTCTCCAGAAAAAAAAATTGCAGCGTAATAAACCAGCGACCTTTATTCCTGATGAATTTCGTAGAAAACTAATTTATGAATAAGATACGTTATGATAAGATACGTGACGCCGGATTAAGTCATGGCAATAAAAAACTAATGTGATCAAATTGGACTTTCCACTTGGACTTATTTTCGAACATAGTATACTTTGGACAAATAATAGACATCCATCTTAATGAAATCACTTTTTTATACAATAAATGAAAGAAACCAATACAAACAATCATTTTTATTCCAATGACCTACAAATGAAGACAAGCTATGGAAAACTTCTGATAACATTCATTGTAGAATCGTTGATCCCGTTGGCACACAGAAACGCACGTGTCTTTTAATAGTACTACATGGACATGAAGTCCTTGAATTATTTGAAACAATAAAAGAATTGAAATCATAAGATACGTTACGAACCATTTTGATTGCATTGTTTCAAAAATAAGTGCTGCATTGGCTAGTTTTACTATAGTATTTTATCATTTTCTGTATATGTTTAAATGGCAATTGTTACAAAGAGGTTAGAAAGGGTATTTGGTGCAATTATCATATAAAAATGACACAATTAAGCATTTCCAATATGTTGGTATCTTGTTTAATCCTTATTTCTCGGAATGTCTTCTATAGTTCAAGCTTGTAACCAGTGCATTTCTAACCAACACCTAAACCGACAGATATTCCTTTCACTTTTCACCAAAAATATATATAATATGATAATGTATACATGCTCAAAAGATAGAGATTTTGTGTTGAAATAAGATACGTTACGGCATGGTTCCTTACCTTGTGACGATCACTAAGGCTAAATAAATTAGAATAAGATAACTTTTGTATTGTAATTCAATTGAGTTATATTTAATCTTTATATTTTCAGCAGGAGTTTATTGTATTTCATACAAGGTCTATTCATTTCATTCAAAACAAACAAAAATAATAAGAGAAACGATATTTCCTTTAACTTCGAACTTTAAGGCCTTAATATTTTTATAACAAGTCCATAAATTGTCATTTTCTCTCAATACAATGAATTCTTGATCTGGTGGAAACCTAATATGAATCGTCTCCCAACGCCAATAGACAAAACCAATGTGTAAACAGGAAAACCAAACACCATAACGTATCTTATCATGCATAGACGTCACTGTGTTTGGATCCAAAAATTGAAAAAAATCCGGCTTTGTTTGGGTACGCTAAAATTGAATTCTCTAATTTCAACAAATATTTTGCAAGAATAAGTCAAAAACTAAGTTTTTCAGAATGGTCGGTTTTTCAGATTTTTGTATTTCTAATTGTGCAGATTTTTGGAGAATGAGTGTTTTTCTAAAGTTTTTCCAATTTATCCGTAGAAAATACCATGGTTTTAAAGACAGGGCAAGTTCCTGATGGGAAGAAAAAGATGCTGAGTAACAGCATAATTGCCTACTTTTCTGTCAATATTTCCAGGTAATCAAGATGTGTTGACAAAACACGCTGTCATCAGCTTCCATCATTTTAGATAAATTTATCGGTATGTTTTCCCTTTAACAAACATGAACTTTTGTTTTACTTCCATAGTTATGAATACGTGAAAAAACTTTGATGCAAAGGAAAATGCTGAAACCAGTATATTGCTCCTCTCTCCCAAGTGTTCTTTGCTTTGAATCTATGTATGAATTGTACTTTTATGGACACTTATTTTGCCACATTAATTTTCTTTCAATTTTAGACCTGATTTAACTTTTATATTTTCAGAAAGGGCTAGACTTCTGAAAAATTTATTGTATTGTTCTCATCCTTTCGGACGGGCGGTGTAAGTCTAAAATTTATCAGTAAATCAACTTCCTAGTTATGTAATTATTCATCACATTACAATATTGGTGTGTTGGTACAAAACTATAGTATTTTTTTCTATTTTTATTTGGTCTTACAATGGTTTTGTACGGACTTTTGGGAAGTAATTCTATAAGCAGTCAAAAAGAAACATGAGCTGCATAGTTTTCATACCCTAAGTGTATAACTCCAATTTCGTCTTAAAGTGACATTTCACATTTTTTTCATAAATTTTACTTTTATTTTTATCTGATAGAGCAAATTTTCTTATGAAAAATCTGAAAATTTCAATCCAAAATACTGAACCTTTTACGAGAAATATATATTATATTTTTGCGCTAAAATCAAATTGCTGTGTGCTATGTTTGCTATTGCGCAAATTTACTACTCAACAGTGAACTTAATGTCCTTTTCTTTGCTAATTTGCAAAATGCCTCAATTTACGATAAGTATATCCTTTGGACTACTAGCCTTTCCTAGAATGGGAAGCATTCATCACTTCACTTTTCTTGGCACGTTTCTGAAGTCAGGTTATACTTTCACCACATATTTACTAACAAATTCACGTACACTTACGGCCGGTCTTTCAGGTAGAATACCCGTAATGTAACCATTTTGGGATTCATAAAACATCGTTTTTTAAAGCGTTGTCGTTACGTATCCCAACATATTCGGGTGCGGTCATAAATTTTTGGCGGTGGAAAAGTTCCACCGCTGAATGTTTACGACGTCGCCCGAATAATTCGGACGTCGCGAGAATCCCATTAGGAGTGGACTACCTTAACACTCGTGAATGATGGATAGAGAGCTTTATTTTCTTACCAGTGATTAGTTTCATATTATCTACGCCTTCTTCAACGTCCATGGTATAGATACGTCTTATCTCGTCGTCAATGAAGGTCACAACTACAGGGAAACCATACCTAAAGAGAAATGTGTGTACTCGAATATCAACATATCGCTGATTTTCAACAAAAAACTTCGTAACGTCAGCTTGTCTTAAGCTGCAGTTACGAGTTTTTTGTTGAAAAGCGACGATATTTTATTTTTTTCCTGTAACAGTGAATCCGTTTGACAATCTAGCTGAATATTTAGAAACGCTTGCAGGAAATCCGTCGAGGCTAGTATTTCATAATCTGACAGCTCCAGTGTTCGATTTTTGTGAAAATAGAAAATTATCGAATCCTGTAAATCATATGGTTGATCTGTTAATTAGGAAAGTAGTTTGGGACCTCTACGTTTGAATTACACGTTTACACGGTGGATAATCACGTGATGAAACAATTTCAGAAAATCTTCAATAATTTTGTTCATACGGGACCGACTTGAATTGAAGCAGAGACTGAGGACAGACGTCACACATTAGATAGAAGTGACGGATTTTTGAAAAATCTTCTGATAAAAAAGTTATTGAAGATCAAACAAAATTTTGTTTGATCTTCAATAGCTTTTTTATCAGAAGATTTTTTAAAAAATCCACCACGTCCAGCTCATTTCTGGCTTTTTCCCATCTTCTCTGCTTCAAGCCGAATTCAAATTATTGAAGATTATCTGAAATTCTGAGCCACGTGATTATACACCGTGGTTTAGATAAATAAAATTGTGTGTATTTTTGCCAAGGGAACATTTGTATGAAAATAGTTCGAAATTGATTATAAATTGACGTATAAAATACTACTAAATTAAAGTTTTGCATAAACCTTGTGACATTGACCTTTTAGAAAATTAATCCATTTATTGAGAATCTTTGCTGTGGGAAAAATAGTTTACTAATTACACATATCAAATTGAAGTAGATTCTAGTGACAAGTATGTTGATGCAAGCTAAACGAACAAAACGAAAAAAAAAATAAATAAATAAATAAATAAATAAAAAAAAATAAAATAAAAAAAAATAAAAAAAATAAAAATCCTACCTTTCTATAACTTCGTGTAAAGTATATTCATTGTTGTCCGGCAATATTCTGAACTTTCCTTGATGAAAGACGGGAATTGTGGCTTCGACAAACTTTCCACAGTTATCATACTGAACAACAAGATGGTCTAGTGTAGATTTTGTACCAGGAATAACTCTATCTAGCTCAATTAGTGTGTCCGCTTGAATTGTTGTCAGTGTACCATCTTCTGCCACAACGTCAACATTGCTCAAAACTTGTGCATAACGTGGAAATATTCTTCGTAAATTGTTGACGCCATGACAAGTCTGCTTGTTATGATAGACCATCACTTTCCCGCCATAATTTAACGGAATTAATATTTCGTCCACTTTTATATCGGCGTAAAAGTCGTCTGGTTCATATTTCGAAACTTCTGCAGTGTTTCGTTCATCAGCATCATCCATGAATTCTGTCGCAATCTTTTGCAATATTACGCGCTTATCGATTTTGATGACATCATCTTTAGAGATGCTTTCAGATTCGGTGGCGTCCATGAAACCCTCTGAGAAACAGACGACACAGGGCAGACTGAATTTGTTGATGACGTCATCAAGACGGTAGGTCTCAGTACTCCAGTTTCCAACAGACATTTCACCAGTAGATGTATAGTCTGCCTGTAAATAGTTTTGAGCTACAAGAATACTTTGTCAATCCTTTCCCAAACAAGACCTGACCCCGGTTTCTCGAAAAAACGTAAGTACGTTCTCATGCTCAAATCTGAGCACCGTGCTCAAATCGCACGAAATCCACGTGAACTTCAATCGAATACCCTTCAACGTTGGAGAGTATCCCTTTGAAGTTGAACATGTTCTCATGAGAATATACTTAAGTTTTTTTTTGAGAAACCGGGGTCTGGTTTGGACGTCCCTAAGAGAATAGGCTTGGGAAAACATTGAGACAGTTTCTCCTTTTGTCTCAATATTTTCTATGCGACATTTTACACAAATTCTATCTTTAATACCTTCCATTTTGTCATTTGCGTCAGTTTTTGTATTGGATCACCCTAAGATTTTGCCATTAGGGAAAGGGTTAAATTTGAGAATTTGAGGCCAGCATGAAAACATATGATAACATAGTTTTTGAAAGAAAGTTTTTTAATTGATGTTTTCATTTTCCGACATCTTTTAAACGAAAACTTTTAAAGCTACTATTTCCCAGATTTGGACCCAAAAATTGTCAAATACAAACGAAATGTACACTTTTTAAGCTTTATATGACCTGATTAAATGATTACGACAAACTATTGAAGCAACGACTCATTTTTTCGCAATTTGATACCAAATTCATGAAGCGATGTCGAAATTAGGTCAAAACAGTAGGACATGCGACTTTCTTAAATGACGTCACAACATACATGATGACGTCATATTGAAATTCAAGTATGAATCTCGTTTGAATCATGGTCCGCGCTGTATGCGCATGCGCAACAATTTAAAAATAATTCTAACCCCATCTGAGACGGGGTTGAATTTAGGTTTGGATTCTCCCTAAATTCAGCTATCTGTCTTGTAATTTCGGCCCATTCTCTGTCTGAATCGCATATTATTAACCATCCCGAGGTGGTCAACACAAAAGTTTTGCATATTTTTTTCAAAAAAATTCATTTTTTGCAATTAGACCATCTGTTACCGTCGCCCTTTAAAGCCCTATTCATTATTTCAGATATGTCTTTTTTCATTTCCTGTATCTAAATCAGTAAAAACATGACAATGTTGTCTGTTCGCAGTGTTCGTTTCTATCGAATACCCAATTACGTAATATGATTCCAGTTATTGATGCAACTGGTGCACATCACATAAAAGTAGTGCATCTAACATTAAAGGGACATTTCATTCCAATTTCAATTTTTTAAAGTATGTCTTGATGCCAAGATTGGTTATTCTAATGAGTATAAATACTATTAGTTTTTTGAAGTTGTTGCCAATAAGCGAGAAACACGCATTTAAACATAAGACATAATCGATAAATTGCATATAAATCCGAACTGTTGTCCACAACAATTTGTTCAATTTTAACACAAAAATATAAATTTCTCGTAAACGGCGCAATATTTTGGCTTGAAATTTTCAGAATTTTCATGAGGAAATATGCTCTTTCAGATAAAAATAAAAGTAAAATTATTGACAAAAAATTCTGAAATGTCACTTTTAAGTACTGATAGGGTTAAGGTAGTCCACCAATAATGAGATTCACGCGACGTTGGAAACGTTCGGCGGTGGAACGTTTCACCACCGAATACCAACGACGTCGCCAGAAAAAGATCTAATACTAACAGAGTCGCAAGAAAAATTTCGACGTCGCATGAATCTAATACCGACAGACTAACCCATTACCAAACGACAAATTTTTGACTGGTCCAAATTCAAAGATGCTGCAGACGATAATTTCAAGTAAAGGAAATTTAAAATGTTTTGGTCTTGTTTGGTAGAAAACATTGTGGGAAATGAAGAAATTGCTTGTCACAAGCAATTTCTTCATTTTCCACAATGGTTTCTAAAGTCATTATCCTGTAAGGAGTCAAAAGGGTCACTGTGAGGTAATGGGTTAAAGTACTGATAGGGTTCTGGTAGTCCACCAATAATGAGATTCACGCGACGTTGGAAACGTTCGGCGGTGGAACGTTTCACCACCGAATACCAACGACGTCGCCAGAAAAAGATCTAATACTAACAGAGTCGCAAGAAAAATTTCGACGTCGCATGAATCTACATGTAATACCGACAGACTAACTCAAATGCAACATTCACATGTAAGAAAAAAATTAAAATGAGTCGGGATCTGGAAAAACGTCCCTTATAGCATTTTTACAAATTGAGTTTCAAGATCAGTCTGTTGTCAAATGCAGTCAAATGTGCATCCATGCTGCTCTTTTTAAGTCACTACAGGTCACAAAGAAGCTATTAGAGAGCAACATGGATCCTGATCAGACTGTGCGTATGCACAGGCTGATCCGGATCTATGTTGGGCTCAAAAGCCTTAAGGTACGTTTTTCCAGATCCTGGTTCAGATAAATAAATAGATAAAATAAAATAATGAATAAAAAGACTTACTTCGTACAGGCCTAGACTCTATTTACTCCAAAAGTTATATTCAGTGCACTGCATATTCATTTAGTTACGCAGGTAACTGAGAGGTAATGCAGCTACAAATCTTTTGTATCCTAAACTTCCTGGTCAAATGATATGTTTAGCGCTGTCCCAAATAAGACCTACTAAAATCCCTGTTAAGATATTGTAGCAAAAAGAGAAAATGGTGATAGTCAGCATATTTCCTTTTGCTTCACTATATTCTTCCAATACTGTATGTTATTTCTACATACGACGGTATGCTTTCTCGTCTGCAAGTATAGGATTTCAAATTTGGAAAAATCGTTTGGGAAGGGGTTAAAAAGGAATAAGATCTTGTCATAACAATATCAGGTTTTACCTGACCTGACAGACGGGCGGCACATATGAAGATCAGATTGTTGTGCGAACGCAGTCTGCTCTTAAAATTCCAATTAAATTCAAATTCTAGCGCCAATATCTCTTTTGAAATATTAAAAAAAGAAAATAACCAGCCACTTAAAAAGAAATATGCGTTTGAATACGGTAGGTACATGTAGATGCATTATTATAAGTACTAGTGTACTGGGTGCGATATCCTATAGACACAAACATGTTATTAGTCCCATATCGGTAGGGGGACTATAGCTTTGCTCGATTACGTCCGTCTGTCTGTCCGTCCGTCCGTCACAGTTTTTTCTGTACCATACCTTCTTAACTATAATAAGTGCTAGCTACTTCCAACTTGTAAAAGTGTTATGTAGGCCTACAAGAACCATGACTCTACCACACCCACTGGTTGAGTTATTGCCCTTTGTTGTTTTACCCTTACATTTTGTCTAGAAGATTTCTCATAAACCATAAGTGCTAGCAACTTCAAACTTGGTACAGATCACGAAATGGAGAAGTGTCATGTACAATATGCGTTACCATGCCATGAATTATTACTCTGCCATGCTCAGTTTTTTAGTTTTTGTCCTTTTGTTGTGTTTACCTTTACATTTCTGTCAGGGCCGTGTCTCCTAGATTGTACATTCGCTAGCACTTGTTTGGTTGTACTCTCCATGCCGAGCTCTATTGATTAAACCATCAAATATGACCTCTGCAGTTTTCGGTACGCCAACAGCCTATTTGGTCGTCATAATCTAATTATAGCACACCATTTGAATTATCGAATCAAAATCATTCAGTTTTATCTTGCATGATCATTACGTATACATTACGTCGCTTCTATTTTTGGCTGAAGCCGGTAACATTTGAATTATCGAATCAAAATCTTTCAGTTTGATCTGGTTTGATTACGTATACACATGTACATTACGTCGCTTCTATTTTTGGCGGAAGCTGGTAATTTGAAGCGTTAGCCAATCATTTCTTGTATCAGAAATTTCGATTGTTTATGAGTATATTGGCGACGATTGGATACCGAAATCCCGCCAAGGCCCCGAGATTAGACGTGAAACGACCCCGCGAGAACAGAGAGTATTCTATCGAAATGGAATGTAGGGAGAATACGCTCTGTTCGTAAGAGAGTAGTTTGGTTGTAGTGTGTGACTAAATCAAGTCCCTCTTGTTCCATTGTAAGTTTCTAGCAAGATTACCCTTTGGCTGGAAAGTAAGGTTAACACAACAAAAGGCAATAACTGGGGGTATGACAGAGTAAGTGTTCTTGTTCTTGAAACTTTTCCACTGTGAGATTTATAAGATAACCAAGTTTGAAGTTGCTCGCACTAACTATTTAGGAGATACCGGTATCTTCCGGCCAAAAATGTAATGTTACAACAGCAAAGGGCAATAACTCAAAAGGGTGTGGCACAGGAACAAAACTTTCATGTACATTGCACTTCTCCATACTTTGATCTATAAGTGTACCAAGTTTGAAGTTGCACGCACTTATGATTTAAGAGATATCTTCCGGACAAAATGTTAGAAATTTCGACTCAGCAGCAATCACCGGACAGACAAACACTGTCATTCTTTATTCTAAAGACCAGCAAATGGAGATTTTGCTACAAACTTATGATAAAACAAGAGGGACGTGTAAGAGTCACAAACCACAACCAAATTACATGTTTGTGGCTATATATATATAGGAGGAATTGTTTCAAGTGAGTTGTTTCGGCGCTTTATCTAACCATGTTGTGTTTGCTTTGGGGTTGGCTTTAAACCGTTGTTCTTTTTAGACCAGTGTGCTAATCATACATAACTTGCCGCGATATCTTGGAACCCTCCGTATGAATGATATGACCAGACTTACGTAACGTAGTTGGGCTCGGAACATCTTTCTCTATAATCTTAAAGTGTTTTGGCTCCGTCAATAACATATTGATTGCTGATAGGTCTTGAAGATGGACATGCATGGTCGCGCGTAGTGAACACGTATGGAGCTGTTCCAGCTTCAATGTGTGCTTGCAGTAGAATGTCCAGGGGTGATATTCGCCAACCTCCTTAAGTTCAATTTTATCTTTAAACTACACAACAACCAATCAGTTTGGTCGAGACATACGTCTCGTCCAATCAGATGGCTTGTAATTTTAATTTGGACTTAGACAATCAATTTAGACATGTTAGTGAATACGGTCACAGGTTTCACAATCGTTTAAGAATGGTGTGATGACAACACAGATCTACGGTAACCTTCCACTGGTCTGATGTTTATATCTCTGCAGGGCCGAGCCCGGATACCTCAGTCGGTTACGTCGGAGGCTGTCAATTCAGCGGTCTCGAGTTCGAACCCCGGCTCGGCCAGTATCCATTATGACATTTGAAAAAAGTCATTTGTCTCTCACCAATGGGTGTGAATCATCTATGTGAGAGAGCAGCTGGAGGCTCGGTTTGGATATTGTGGCTGTACTGGTTAGAGAAATACCAGGAACCCACGGTTAGGTGCTCCAGCCGCCGCGATATGACCATAGAAGTTGAAAACGACGTAAACCCCCGATAAACTCAAACTATATCTCTGCAGGACCTTTTAAGCGTACCCTCACCATAGCTTTGCTGGCATTCTGAATGCGTATTGCAAGCTCATGGTCGAGAGAACCATCATCCGGACACCCTCGTTAATTTCCGTTGCTCCGGAAAACGGCGATAATAATGAACGGTCGTAATAAGGACTCTTTTCTATAGCACATTTCATTTATACACGTACATGTAGTTTAAGGGCTGGTCACATACACCATTTCGCGTCCATTTCACGACCGAACCACGTCTAAAGACCTGAGGTGCGTTCTTTAGAGCGAGATTTCTTGAGATATCTTGAGATTTCTTAAGATGATTTAGGATAAAGCGCTCTTTTGAGCAAGATTTTTAAGACGATCACTGCGAGCCGCCATTGCTCTATACTTTTTTCGGAACCCCTCGGTAAATTCTGTAGAATCCATATGGGAGAGAATTGACCGAGTTATTCCGAATGTTCCATGATTCACAATCGCGACCCTCGAGACTGTTTGCAACCTTTTGCCGTTTGGAACGAGTTTGCAACATGATCTCGAGCGTAATACAGTGACCGCCATATTGAACGTGAAAGTAGACGCGCGTAAATGACGTCATCAAAACAAATCAATCCTTTAGCTAACGTTATGATTCAAGTAAAATACACTGTCAATAATCGGTAAATCACATCAATTCTTTTATCTAGTGAAATTTTGTCAGATTTATGAGGAAACAATCGACTTTGAACGCTGTTTGTTTCAAATATTTTTTCTGGCGTAGATTTAAATAGTTGTTTGGTCTGCTTCCGTTGTTATACACCAGACTATCGTTGTTATGCTTGCGGAGTGATATGGGCAGGATCGGCTCATGGCGGCTACTGTAATACGTTCGAGCCGATCTTGAGTAACGATTAGATCCGAGAATATTCGAATGCATGATTCATAAACCGCGGAGTTCCGAATGCTCCATACTTCATACAAATGACGTCATGATGACGTCATTTGTATGAAGTATGGAACATTCGGAACACCTCGCTTATAATCTCGGTCTCAAAGACGCTGTATCAAAAACATCTTAAGAAATCTTAAAATATCTCTCTCTAAAGAACGCGCCTCTGGTCACATACGCCATTCCACGTCCACATCATGGCCGGAGCGCGTATAGGACCCGTGCAGTATAATTTTAGACATGATGGGGACGCGGTATGGGCGTGAAATCGTATATGAGTAGGCCTTTAAATAGGATACCCATGCAGTATAATTTTAGACGTGATGTGGACGCAATATGGACGTGGAATCTTATGTGACCAGGCATTTAAATACGAGACTCGTGCAGTATAATTTTGGACGTGATTAGGACGCGGTATGGACGTGGAATCTTATGTGACCAGGCATTTAAATACGAGACCCGTGCAGTATAATTTTGGACATGATTTGGACGCAATACGGACGAGGAATCTTATGTGACCGGGTCTTTACATTTATTTATTCACGCTAGTAGCCCGTACCGCAAAAGGGACCCATTGGATACTGTGAAAATAAGATTTGGTCAGTCTCTTCTATCCGGTATGTAAGAATGCGATCTTGCTATCATATGTACGTACACCAGTGAGGATAATCATTTAACCCTTTTCCAAATGGCAATCATTTAAGGCATTCCAATTTGAAAGCTACTGTAGACGACAAAATACGCGTTGATTTAGATTGGATTTGTGTACAATATAGATCTAGCTCAGAAAATATTGAGGCAAAATGAGAAAGTGCTGATTATCAGCACTTTCTCCTTTTGCCTCAATGTTTTCCTAAAACTAATCCATTTGCGACGTCAAAACCAGGTCCTGTTAAGCCCTTTCTTAAACAATCATATTTTGGATTTCTGTAAATTCAAAGGTGATGCCGACGAAAAAATGTATGTGTTTTTTTAATAATTATATGTGTGACCAAGGATTAAAAAGTACTGTAAGAAAAGAAAACAAAGTTGGTTATCACCATTTTCTTCTTTTCTTGTAGCAAGACTCTATAGAGAATACTTTGCAGCTGTAGTTATCAAGTACCATCAACCCTTTTCCAAACAAGACCTGGTTTTGCCGTCCCTTGTAGAAATGGCATGGGAAAACATTGAGACAAAAGAAGAAACTGCTGATCACCAGCAGTTTCTCCTTTTATCTCAATATTATCCTTGCTATATTGTAAACAAATTCTGTCTTTAAACAAGGTCCATTTGTTGTCTGTAGCAGCTTCTGAATTGAAATTTTGAAAACTTTGCCGTTTGTGAAAGGGTTAGACTGGCCATGCTAGATATTTCAGGCATGAGACTACTCTTTTAAGAACAGAGCACATTCTCTCTTCATTCCATTATGATAGAATGATGCTCTGTTCCCGCGGGGTCATTTCATGTCTAATCTTTGGGCCTTGGCGGGATTTCGGTATCCAATCGTTGGCTATACACAACAAAACAATTGAAAAATCTGATACAAACTTTCATTGGCTGACGCTTCAAATTACCGGTTTCAGCCAAAAATAGAAGCGGCGTAATGTATGTAAACGTAATCAAACAAGATAAAACTGAATGATTTTGATTCGATAATTCAAATGTTACCGGCTTCAGCCAAAAATAGAAGCGACGTAATGTATACGTAATCAAACAAGATAAAACTGAATGATTTTGATTCGATAATTCAAATGTAATCGGCTTCAGCCACAAATAGAAGAGGCGTGATGTATACGTAATCAAACAAGATAAAACTGGATGATTTTGATTCGATAATTCAAATGTTACCGGCTTCAGCCAAAAATAGAAGCGACGTAATGTATACGTAATCAAACAAGATAAAACTAAATGATTTTGATTCGATAATTCAAATTTTACCGGCTTCAGCCAAAAATAGAAGCGGCGTGATGTATACGTAATGATTATGCAAGATAAAACTGAACGATTTTGATTCGATAATTCTAATGATGTGCTATAATTACATTATGACGACCAAATAGGCTGTTGGTGTATCAAAAACGGCAGAGGTCATATTCGATGGTTAATCAATAGACCTCGGCTTTGGAGAGTACAAAAACGGCAGAGGTCTTATTTGATGGTTAATCAATAGACCTCGGCATTTGGAGAGAATACGTTCCGCTGCAGCAGATCGTCTATGTAGTATGAATATATGAGCGAATAGGCGAGAGCTATTTATGTTAGGTCTTTTCTAGTTTAAAATGTAGTCACGTCAATAAGATCTACACAGAAACGTGACTATGTCAAACTATAAACTAATGCAACATTCTGAGGCACAATACAAGGACGACGTTGCAAAGCTTTTAAAACTCCCATCCGAAATTGCTTACTTCTCTTTCAATTTAGATCTATACATATGTGACCCGTCACGCTAAAAGGGACCTTATCGGGTGTGTGAAAGGTATCGACCCTAGTCAGTCTGCACAGTCCGCGCAGCCAGACTAGGGCCGACACTTTTCACTTTATGTAATTTTCTAAATCTGGAATGTTGTCCCTATCTTACTATATGTTCATTTTTCGCATACGGGATCTAGTTGATCTGTACTCAATCGGACAAGTTTTTCAAAATTTGTATTTTTGGATTTCGGATAAGGTCCCTTTTAGCGTGACGGGTCACATATTATAACAAACCATATTTCAGCAATCGGATGGTCAACCTCATTTACATATTGGACAACAACGTTGGACACGAAGAAACAAACACCGTAGGGTCATCCTCATTTACATATTGGACAACAACGTTCCACGAAGAATCAAACACCGTCGGTGCAAAGCTTAAGCTCACACCGAAAAACATTTATCTCTCCTTACACAGGGTGTACAACGTTCGAACTGCATTATGGGTAATTTCAGGAATTTTGTTGAAGATTTCCTCGACACAGGTAAGTGTTTATCAAATATTTCCCCCAATTCACGACCGATTTTGAAAAACTAACGTGGAGTGTCCCCGCCTTAACGAAAGCAACCATCGGATGTTAATTTCACGTCCCTGCACATAGTAATAAAAAAGTTATTGAAGAACGAAATTTGGAAAATGCGTTTTCTGATGGCACCGCCGTGGAGAAATTTACAATGCTTTTGAAGAAAATGAGCTAAAATGCCATTGTCTGAGTACGAAAGCATGCTGTGTGTTATCAGAACGAGCCTAACTGCTGTCCGCCTGACCATAACCCTCAGAAATCTGATTAAAACTGTGAAATTTAAGCAGTTTGCAAAATTGCTCCGCCGTGGAGAGTGCAATAAAAAGCTCCGCCGTGGAGTAAAAACGTGTTAAAAGACATGCATTGTGCTTTGCCACCGATAGTAAACGGATCGAACCATACAATTGCATCCTTGTATATCACCTATGTATTATCTTACTTAGATCATGTCTATGTACGCAGTAAGACCGTAAAATGTACATTTGACACGACACACTTAACGTCCGATTGTTTTAATGCTTTACCCAGAGAGTACTCCTAAACGCATTTAAAATAACTCATATTTTAGAATAACTTTATGTGCCCGCAACCACAAGATTTTACGTATTTGGTATTTTCCGTTGATTTTCATGAGTCTCCGTAATTGTACAATTTAAGTGGTTCGCCGTTAAAATGAAATTGTTTTTAATCTTTTCCCGAACCACCCCAGTTTAGACTGTCTCAATTCAAAAATAGTTGGAGACAACAAAAAACTGATATCATAAGAATGAAAGAAAACAAGTATCTGGTGTTGTATGCAACACATAAAGTCCCCTACCGGCTTCACATTGACTCAATATGGTAATCAATAATAGATTAAGATGAACAAGTCATCAAAATAATTGTCAAACATATGAAATGTTATGCCCAAAATTTCGGAAATATAATTCAAATGACTTGAATAAAGTTACTAAAAGATCAATGATTTGTAATTGCTACCATAGCAAGTGTAATTTTATAAAATAAGAACAACGGTAATCTAAATGTTTAGTGATATTTTTTGCAAGCAAGTTTTCAGCGATCTTAATAAGTTATAAAGACCTTAACCCTTTCCCAAACGGCAAAAATTTAGGGTTGTCTAATTCAAAAGCTGCTGTAGACCCCATAATGGATGTTAATGAGAGCAGGAATTGTGTACAATACAGTAGAGAAAATATTGAGACAAAAGAAGAAAATGCTGATTATCAGCATTTTCTTCTTTTGCCTCAATGTTTTCCCACACATTTTCTATCAGGGACGTCAAAACCAGGTCTTGTTTTGGAAAGGGTTAAACAAGACTTACATGAGTTGTTGTCTCTGCTGTGCCCACTATACAATTCATGCAAGCAATAGACAGATGCAAGAAATAGTATCAATAACAGTTACCTTGTCTGATCCAAGATGTTTTTCTTCAGTCTTGTTGGTAAGAAATGCGAACTTTCACTGGAGGTGATTAATACTGCTGCATCACCACCCTGACTAACATGGCTTATATTTTTTTTTCCATTTTAAAACAGGTTTCATCAAGTTAGCTTGCTTAGTTATTAAGTTATTGCAGGATCCATTTTTTGCCATATTTTCACTATTTCCGTTACCATAGCAACCGCACTTTTCGTCAAAGAACAAAGATAAAATGATGTGCATAATCTACACATTGCCATATAGTCATATACCAAGTCTCATCAAATTAGCTTGCTTACTTATTAACTTATCGCAGAATCCAATATTTTTTGCCATATTTTCACTATTTCCGTAACCATAGCAACCTCAATTTAAGTCGAAAAACAAAAATAAAATGATGTGCATAATCTACACATTGCTATCTAGTCATATACCAACTTTCATCAAAAACGCTTGCTTAGTTATTAAGTTATCGCGGGATCCAGATTTGAGCGGACAGACGGACGGACGGACGGACAGACGGACAGACGGACGGACGGACAGACGGAGGACAAACCTATAGTCCCCTCCGGTGTGAACACCGGTAGGGGACTAATAAGAATATATTTTTGGAAAAAGATAATCTTCTTCTCCCTGTATGTTATCGAAATAATATCATATTCCTACTAGGTACACCAAAAACCATGTCTTGTTTAGGAAATGATTAAGGCAGCTCACAAAGTTTTTTTTATATCATTTTACAACCTCGTTGATCCTATACCGATTTCCATGTTTTCATGTATGAATATGTTAGTAGGGGAGACCGGGTCTATCTGTTACACGGGGCAAGTTGTTACACTTACAGTTGCAGGACAATGACCTCACGCACAATGTTCTAACTTTGATGATATGGTATCTTTTATCTTTTATTTTTCTTTTATATCAACTTCTCAAAAGTCAATCTTGGACATTTAAATAAGAATGCACGTTATAGTTGAAAACATCGTATGAAAGTAAATTATCTTTGAAAGTGGGTGTCAAATCTGCCCATGCATGAATTTTCTTTAATTCTGCATGGTGATTATGTAACAAGCTATGAAAATGCAATTAGTATCTTAGATAATCAAAACTTGATTCCAAAAAGGCACCTTGACTTATTCCCGCTATGACACGAAACATGTCCCCATTTTCATGTGTCCCAAAACCTTAGTTTTATGTATTTTCAAGGTCTGTCAATTGAATTTTCTCCGAGACACATAAGGCATAACATTCATATCAGAAAAAGTGTTTGAGGAAATTATTGTGAATGTTTTTTTTATTAAATTATTAATCATTAAAATGTGTATATTTTTTTAGAAAAATTTGCGAAAAGAGTAAACTTAAATTCCAAAGTTAAGTATGTTGGAGGCTTTGTCAAGATACCATATTATCACAAAAACATACTACATGTTTCCTCTTACTTTGAGCTAAATTACATAGAAATCCAAAACCGGTAACAATGTCTTTTAATACATATTATTGATGAATGTGATATTTTGGTCCAAAACTTGTTTCCAGTAAAAATTTGACTGTGCTCCTTAAAACATTTTTATTCTGTAAAATCAACAGTAGCATACAGTACAAACCTAAAGCAATATTCATGCCCAAAAACTCATTGAAGAAAACTATAGATTAAATATAAATATTAATTTTATTTACAAAATTACATAATTATATGGAAGGCAAAACAGGTATACATGTACACAATGCCAGTTTCTTTACTATTTGGTAACATTGTGTATGCACCGTTATTAGTTACATTATGACATGCAATAAAGGTCAAGCCAAATGTTATGAAATAGAAAAGACGTCTAGAACCCGTACGGTAAAGCACCCAAAGTTTCCCTTCCAAGTTTTAACCAATGTCATGTTTTTGCTCCAAGAGACACTAATAAATTTACATGATGTGGAAGGCCTCCAATGGTTCAGTAGAATATTGTTACAGCTTTATATTCTTTTCGATTACACAGTTGAAAATGTACTCGTTTGTTTGAAAACGTTTCCCTATTTAGATAAAACAGGGTGCAATTACTTTTGCAAATTATTTTTCTAGCCATAGCTGAACTAGTATTGATACTCATTTATACATTTTTACTCATTTATACATTTTTCCAAGATGTCGTATGGTTAATATGTGGTTTAGCCATCTATAGCCCTTAATAGTTACATGGGAGCTGGATTATCTGTTTCTGAAGCATTACAGCAATATATTCACTTTTATACGATAATCAAATCCCATCAAAGAAATCGGTGCTTTTTCTGATTTGCTTTTTTCATGTTTCAAAATATCTATAAAAACTCGTGCTGTTAGCTTTCCTGAATTATGGCTGACTAGAATAATTTGAAAGGATTTTTATATTATTCGTTTTTGTAAAATAGGTACACCTGGGACAAGACCTAATGTTACCCTGGACGAAAATATTGTAACCAACTTTGAAGTCGTTGATCGAGACATTTTCAGGTACATGTATATGGCTTCCGGAAGTCAGTCATATTTGACGAACTTGGGCAGCAAGGGCTGATCCAGGATGACCACAAAAAAGATGGATTTACCATTTCAAAGTCAGCAAATCATTATAGGGCTAAACGTTTCGGTTCTGGTCATCATGGACAGTTCGTCCTACCTGTTAAGGTCGGCGTCTTTACCATTTACCACCACAACCCTATTCCACAAGGCATTTCATATATCTTGGGGCCTTTTTATTACTTCCAGAGGAGAAAACTTTGTTAACTGTGTTTGAAGCACAAAAGTCGCTAGATATCATTGTAGGAAAAGAAGAATATGCTTTGTATTACGAGACCAAACAAATTCACAATAGGCCTACCGTATCATTACAGTGTAACAACTTGCCCACACCATATGTAACAACTTGCCTCATGCGCATTTTTGAACTTTCGGATAATCTCATGGGTAAGCAGTGTGGCATGTGTAGAAAAGATTAGATAGATTTCAAAGAAACATAGATTAATTTTTCTGTGAAAACACATTCATAATGTAAGATGAGCTACCCGGATGAACGGAGTCATATGAAATTTCAAAGACAATTTACTTTCATACGATTTTTTTTTCAGATTTTCAATTATAATTTGTATTTTTATCTAAATCTCCGAGATTGACTTTTGAGAAGTATAAAACAAAAATAAAAGAACAAAGATACCATATCATGAAAGTTAGAGTGTACAGCTGTAGGTGTAACAACTTGCTCCGTGTAACAGATAGACCCGGTCTCCCGTACTTACATAACGGTATTCATACATGAAAACATGGAAATCGGTATCTAGGATTCATAGAGTTGTTGCACTAGAAGGATGGATTGCATTTTTGAGACACCGTGTATAATTTTACGGTCTTACTACGTACATAGGCATGATCTAAGTAAGATAATACATAGGTGATATACAAAGATGCATTTGTATGGTTCGATCCGTTTCCTATCGGTGGCAAAGTACAATGCATATCTTTTAACATGTTTTACTCCACGGCGGAGCTTTTTATTGCACTCTCCACGGCGGAGCAATTTTGCAAACTGCTTAAATTTCACGGTTTCAATCAGATTTCTGAGGGTTATGGTCAGGTGGACCGCGGTTAGGCTCGTTCTGATAATACACAGCATGCTTTCGTACTCGGACATTGGTATTTTAGCTCCATTCCTTCAAAATCATTGTAAATTTCTCCACGGCGGTGCCACCAGAAAACGCATTTTACAAATTTCATTCTTCAATAACTTTTTTATTACTATATGCAGGGACGTGAAATTAACATCCGATGATTGCTTTCGTTAAGGCGGGGGCACTCCACGTTAGTTTTTTCAAAATCGGTCGTGAATTGGGGGAAATATTTGATAAACACTTACCCGAGTCGAGGAAATTTTCAACAAAATTCTCCACGGCGGAGCCGAAATTACCCATAATGCAGTTCGAACGTTGTACACACTGCTTACATAGGCAATACAAACCATCTTTCAACACTCCGATGTTCAACCTCATTTGCATATTTAACTATAACTGCCAAAGACTAAAATGTTTTCTATATTGCTTTCTTTCTTGTATAATATAGCTAGATATAACAAAGTACATTAAGGAAGGGCAGAACAAAAGGTCTGAATGGCCTTAGATAGGTCACATTACTTTTTTCTTTGCATCTGATCAGTCTCTTGGTCTGAAAAGCCTCGCCCTGTCGTGTGTGCAGTGAACAGAGTGGCAATCAAAAATTCGCATACAACGTAGCAAAAGTACATTTAAAATGTTTTTATGGACGTAATTTGTTTTACTCTGTCTCTTATAACTCTGTTTTTGAGTGGCTTTGATCACTTTTTACTTGTTGTATATGTATGTGTTTGTATTGTAAATCAAAGATGAGACGTAAATAAATAAATAAATAAATAAAATAAATACAAGTTTTGAAAGGGTTCGTCCTAGGAACATTCCTTTTAAATGTTACAAATTGATCCCAGATTCGGGCGATGGAAACTTTAACAAATTTTTATGCTGATTCATAAATTGTCCGGAAATTCTTCCCTGCTTCGTCCTCTAAAATTGGCGAATAAAACAGTTTTACAAACACATTTTGAAAAGGGTCACCTAAGGAAAATTCTGGTCAACGTTGGTCCACGGGTTAAGGAGGAGGAGAAGATTTTTAAAGAATTATGTTATGATGTATCTAGGACTGAAATGTCCCACATAGTCGCATAACCATTTTTGGCGAATCAAAATTACAAGCAATTCTACATCAAGAAATGTTGGTGCCATGCTTGGTCCAAATTGGCCGAATAGTTTGGGAGGAAATGATAATCTCGTGATTTCCCATTGGTCTGACCGGCCACGGCCTCCAACATCCGCATTTTTGGCTAACCCTTTCCCAAACGACAAAACTTTAGGTTGATCCAATTTGAAAGCTGCTACAGACGACAAAATTGAAAATAATAAAGACGTGATTTGTGTAAAATAGTGTGCAGAAAATATTCAGACAAAAGGAGAAATTGCTGGTTATCAGCAGTTTCTTCTTTTGTTTCAATGTTTTCCCAAGCCTGTTCTAGTAGGGACGTCAAAACCAGGTCTTATTTGGGAAAGGGCTAATAAAATTCGCAAAGTTTTGAAAAATGTCACCCATGTATTATATACTGAGAGGCAAAAATAAGTACATGTATACATCCTAGTTCTTCAACGTTTTCTGAGAAAACTATTCATAGATTATTACGTTTTTTTAATCGCCACCGAAACGTTGTCGTTTGTTTGGTGTAAACTTCTTGACCTACCGTCTATATGTCCTTCCTTCCGTTGCGAAGGTTTTTTTTCATAGGGCATACATGTAGCGTCATCGAAAAGGGGGTTTCAACTAATTAATGCAAGAATTCCCATTGACACAATCCCTACATTTATGAAGGGATTTGGATATTTTTTTCACAGAAAGTGCCTAGTCACCTAGGACCATGCGTGCATTGTAAGTGATTTTCCATATTAAGATGCGCCATGGCAAAAGCGGGCTTGATGCAAACAGGTTAGCATAACTCCTTCTAAATTCATAGACGGGTTTTGATAAAATTTGCACAGAATGTTCCTATACTACACGACTAAGTGTACACTTTATTTATAAATAGTGTCACGTTTCTTTCGTATTATGCTGCGTTATAGAAAAATGGGCCTTGATGGAAAAAAGTGGAATATTGATTGAATTCTACCAGCCACTGAATATTGTGTTGTAGTGTTAGAGAGATTTTAACGTTGTGATTTGTTGTGATAAATAATAAAGAAAATGAATACGAATTAACAGCAATATTTGATGCTCCACTAAGTTGCACGTGCAAAATTTGCAAAATCAGCATGTAGCAAGAGTTTGTGTAATCAAGCAATTTTGTGTGAAATCTAACAACATTGTATTATTGGTTAAAGAGTAGGAATAAATTGTGCAAAATTTTGAGTCGATATGATGGAAAATAAGAGATATATCGAAAAACAAAAAGTGTATACTTTCTTTTGACTCTCACTATATATTCGTGCTAACCTTTGTCCAAATTGGCCCAAGGTTTGGGAGGACAATATATATTTGAACACAATGTGAACGGACGGACAGACGGTCGACGAGTGGCCACAATAGCTACATTGAGAACTACGCGCTCAGACAAGCTAAAAAGCTGGCCGTCATCAGCATTTTCTATGCCTGCATTGCCCTTCATTTTTCCACAGTTCCCTTTACTTAAAAGTAAAAACCAAGGTTCATAACGAAAGTGTATAAGAGTGAAACAAAAACAATGTTTTCACAATCATAGGTGGCTAAGAAGGTATCCAGTCTTGTTTAATTCTTTCCAGCTTCACCAACTCAAATTGACTCAAACTGAACGGCTCTTGTTGCAAAATATCATTAGAAATCGTGTCGAAGAATTTTCCATCCAGTTCTTTATCTCGACATGTTGCAGCAAACGTGGTCATTCCACACTGTATCAACCTTTGTTCTAACTCAGCTTTCGTTAATTTTCTGAATGGTTTCACATTATGTGACTTTATAGCTGCATTATTTGGTAATATAAGCGCCACTGGCTTTTTAGATTTGTTAGTTTTGTCCTTTTCTGATAAATCTTTCATTTTCGATTGTAGCTGAATAATTTCTGTCTCATCAGGGTAATCGTACACTGGTAAATCCTCTTCTGTGACGTCATTGTCGTCTGGTATTGCAGGAACGGGTTTGTCTTTCTTGAAGAACGGTAATGAAAGTTTGCCCGTTGGCGAGTAATTTGCTTTGTGTTCTTTTCCTCCTTTTCCTCCTGTTACCTTGTTTTTGAGTTTCTGTAACTGGAACAAAAAATATTTGGTCATATCGGCAAACATTGTATAACCTTTTTGTGATTGAACAGGTAAGTATTTAAATGATGCCTTAAAGGATAGCGGTTTACGAACTAAAATGGCGTAATCATAAAACCTTTTAGCTTACATTTTACACATGAGAATTGTACATTTTTTCTACGTGTCGTTCGTGTGATTTTATTTCAATTGAGAAAATACATAGGTATATCATAATGAATATCAAAATATTCTTACTGCAGATTTCTTTTCTTCTTTGACCGGTAATTCAACTCCTGAAATGGCAAAATAGAAGACTTAACGATAACTGTCATTTCGGCTTATGCAAAGAAAGCTTGTAATAGTTTTATTTGATTTGTCGGGCGTGTAGTCACAAATTTTAACTAACTCATAACGAAAACATTGTGAGTAAATAATTGCTCCTACCAGTATATTTATCAGGATTTATCTCTGCCAGAGGAGGGGAGGAAGGACAGTTGAACAAAGAAAGTAGGTGGTACGAGGTACAGTCGGAAAGTTCCCGGATTTGTATTGTGGGTGAAATATTTTTCGGCAAATAACTCTTAAACATATATCAAAATAATATTAAAACCTTTTTCTTCACATACATGTATAATTTCGATACTATTCAGTCAAAAACAATTGACATTACACATCTTAAACATTAACACCTTATACTGTGCGGAGCACTTTGACGTCAAAAACGCTTGAAACCATCGACGTTAAAACGACGTCCTAACTTCGATTTAGTGTTTCTAGAAATTCTGTCCGCAGATACTCGCATATTTATCATGTCTCTCAACCAAACTGTAGAACACTGACTTATACATGTACCAGTCCTTTGGATTCCAATTGACAGCATATCAGACAGCGTATTTTATTCTTCTTCATTCTTGAACTATCCTCTTGAAGCTTAGACTTCAATCGTGAGAATATTTCGAAGTCCATTGTGGCGATATCTGGGCTATATGGTGCTTATTCAAACCCCAAGAAATGAATTTTCATTATAGAATCTTCTGTGTGGAGTAGTACGGCGCTCATGAACAAGTTTCCAATCCCGCATTATCATTTTTATTCTATTTTGGACGCTTCGTGCGAATGCCGTTTGTCAAATCATTCCTGACTTACTGAAATTACCAGTTTTTACAAACATAACCCTTTTTGAAAGGTGCTTTAAATGATAAAATGTTGGAGTTTCTTTTGTTTCCTAACCTAGATGATACAACAAAATAATTGTATCAATTACAAAAATAGAATGTTGAACGGGGTGTTGACAGGAACTTACCTTCTGATACCGGTATTAGGCCCTTATTTACTTTTCATTGTCAGATGGTTTCGTACAGAGTGCTGCGAAAGCATTCTTTTGTTGCTACAGAAAAATGAGAACATCATTTTCTTGGCACATTTCGCTGTCTTTGCCTAAATTTTGGTTTGGGAAAATATTTCTTTCGGATTCATAGAAACCTACGTTGCTGTAGGAGCCATACCAGCGCTTATAAAAAATATTCGCAGTCCGCTGCTCCGTACGTTCACGTGACGTCAAAGACGTGACGTTTCTTGGTTCTTCCATTTCCATCTTTAAAAATGCTTGAAAAAATGCGACTTTAAACTGATCGCACTGATATTTTAACATTGTCTTGAAATGATGTTGACGTGAAGTTACGCAAATTTCCATGATTTTATGGCGCCAATTTGTAAACATTTTTAAGATTTTTGTAGGATCCTAAAATTTTGCGACGTGAATTTTTCAAACTGCGCCGTACCTCGTTCACAGACCAAATACAACGTTTGTTACAGGTAGAAATACGGACAAAATGTGCGGGCAAGTTCAATAAGAGTCAACGTACACCCATGCTAAAGTTTATCGTTTTCGGATGTCATATATTGCTAAAAAAAGAACTAGTCCGGGAACTTTCCGACTGTACCTCGTATACGCAAAAAAAAATCCATCTTCGAAGAAAAATAATATTTATTTCCACATACCAGTATATTTATCAAAGTTCATATCTACTTGGATAGGAGATACAGTGACTTTTACTTGGGCTGTAGATTGTATGGACACGTATTTCTACTTCAACTTATTTAAGATGGAAACACCGACGTTAAATAATGTTAATTTCCATCCTCGGAAACCACAGCGGTCATAGCTCACGCTACATGACATGTCATGTAGCGTAGCTATGACCGCGGGGTTTCCGAGGATGGTTAATTTCCACCTACCGGTATATTTATCAAAGTTCATCTCCGCTAGGGTAGGGGAGACAGTGGATTGTACTGAGGCTGTAGGTTGTTGGGTCATGGATGAAGCACTGACTTCCTCATACAGGTCTAGGTCTGAAATGTTTGCATTACCATTATCACTATTAAAACACCTTGATGCTTTGCAATTGCGAGGATTTTGCTGAACATCGATGATATAGACTATAGAGGGTTGTATTGTCAAATGAAACCTGCTTTGAGAGTGACTGTATATCAAATGTACAAACCAAGGAAATACCTTTCGACTAGGAGTCTCAGAGCCACAAATAAGAGGAGGCAAATGCCTTTTAGAATGTTATATATTTCTTGCAGTCTATCAAATACACTTGTTATGTTGTAGGTACTCATTGGAATAGTCTCATAAGGATAATTTAAGTGAATACCCACGACATAGGGTTTGAAATAACGAATAAAGAATACCTATACCCCTTTATCGGTTGCTTTGTGTTTTTTTTGTCCAAATAAACCCCTCTGAACTCCATATGATAGACTCTTTCCAAGGTATTCAAGTTTCAAAGGATGAATGGCACTTCTCAAATCCTTTGCCACACTGGGACACCTTATGTCGACACTACAGGATGTATGGCAAGAGCACCTTACAGGATAAGAAGCAGTGTTCTCCCCAGCCCAATAAGCTGTATCGGCCCTACTACAGCTTCATGTAAATTAATGTATTGCCACAGCAGCTTCAAAAGTACCCCTACAGCTCAATTCCTTCAAAAAGGTCAACAAATAGGGGGATTTCTGAGCATTTCATGTCAAAAAGTGATAATTAATGTATTATTATAATACAATATGTAATAATTCTGCATAAAACATAATGGGAAAATATGGTTTTATTCACAATTATTTGCATGAACACAATGCATTTCAAGTTTACCAGTACCTATAATTTGCCACTATACAACTTCATATTATTCTAGGGAGAACCCTGAGAAGAAACTGATAGTCAGTATTTCCCCTTTTCCTTCAAAGCTTTCTATGCTAAAGCCTGTATATTTTTACAGAAAATTAGCATTAAATTTGCCGTCTACAACCATTTTCAATTTATACCAGCCTAAAATAGTCTTTTATGTAATGGTTAACTATTACTTTACCTTCTTTGACAACTATCGGGTCAGGTTTCGGTAGTCTTGAATGAGGCTTTGCTTGTTGTACTTCTGGAATGAACCATTAACTTAGGGTTAAGATATGCTGGACTTTACACCGAGATATAAAAAAATCATCGGAATAAAGATTACTTTATGGATATTCACGGAAAATGAAATGTAATCATCATCTCTTTACCTTCAAAATTGTGTTGAATACTAAATATTGCATTCAAGTTTATTGTAAAACAGCGAATAGTAAATGTTGATATTTATAGGGATATAATATCAAAGCGAGTATCCGTGGATCTAATTAATGTTTATGAAGGTGGTACACCTTCTACCTTTCTTCTGTGTAGGTTTTAAAAATCCGTATGCCGGTACATTTTTTCTTCAGTAGTGTGGCTGAATTTCAACCTAGACTAATGCATAATTTGAAACCTTTTCCCTTACGGTTTACAAACAAAAACATTACATGTGACACATCACGCTAAAAGGGATTCTGACAAGTTTTCCAAAATTTAGATTTTTGGACTTCTGATACGGTCCCTTTTAGCGTGACGGGTCACATATTTCAGGATTTCAAAATCTTTGATCTTGCTGTCTGACTAACCTGACTTTATATTATTTTGGAAAATGAATACTAGTGCAGGTGGATGACTATAACGTGAAATATATAACATGTACAATGTTAACCCTTTCCCAAACAAGACCTGCTTTTGACGTCCCTATTAGAAAAGCCTTGGGGAAACATTGAGACAAAAGAAGAAACTGCTGATAACCAGCAGTTTCTCCTTTTGTCTCAATATTTTCTGTGCTATATTGTACACCAATCCTTTCTTTATTGACTTCAAAATTGTCGTCTGCAACAACTTTCAAATTGGAACTGTCCAAAATTATGTCGTCTGGGAAAGGGTTAAATGTAGCACCTTTCCTCTGTATTGGCTTAAGATATCCACCAGACCTCCTGTTGTCTATATTAGCTCCAGAAGAATTATCATAATCACCCGTCCTTCCGTCTGCAGAAGCTTTTGCTTGTCTATTGTTGTTGCCAAGTTCTCTTTTCTTTTGCATGTTGATTGCATGTTTTGTTGGAACAGGTCCCCCGATCTCTGCATCATCATAAACTAGTGTCTGTGTACTTTGTGTAGGTTGTTTCTGTACAACCAATTTTTGGTTCAAGGTCTGGACAACTGGTAGATAGTGAATGGAATTTTTATTCTAGGTGTAATTTATGTTTCTTACCATTATCCAAATGAAATGTGATTTGTAACTACGAGGATTTTATATTGTTAATAATCTGCGGATCACATTAATTTATCTGATAAAACTTTATCATATTAATGAGGTTATAATCGACTTTTGAACGTTGTTTGATTCAAAAAAAAAAAATTCTGTCGTAGGCTTAAACAGTTGCGTGGTCTGCTGCCGTTGTTGTGCTTGCATAGTAATTTTTGCGAAATATATTGATGACAGCCTCTGTAAATTACGTTCGCGAGATCTTGAGAAGCGATAATATCCTAGAAATTTCGATTTGCATGCTTCTGAATAAAACAAAATGGTGTGATTAAAAACGTAGCATTAAAGGCAGAATAACACTTAACATCTTGCAAATTTTCCGAGAACTTCGTACAAAAAAATAAATATATATTATTAAAATATGGTCTTTAAATTGCATATATGCCAAATCTTAGCTTTCTACCTTGTGTATTGGCTTAAATGTCGACGGATTTAAAACCCCATGACTTGTTGTCCCGGGGATAATATTTACAATAATGGAACATATGGGGTTTTAAATCCGTCGACATCCTAGCCAATACACAAGATAGAAAGCTAAGATTTGGCATAGATGCAATTAAAAGGCCATATTTTCATAATGCATATTTATTTTGTACGAAGTTCTCGGAAAATTTGCATGATTTTAAGTGCCATTTCCCCTTTAATAATCTGCGAATCACATCAATTTATCTGATAAAACTTTATCATATTAATGAGGTTATAATCGACTTTTGAACGTTGTTTGTTTCAAATACTTTTTTTCTGCCGTAGGTTTAAACAGTTGTGTGGTCTGCTGCCATTGTTGTGCTTGCATAGTAATTTTTGCCAAATATATTTACGATTGCCTCTGTAACTTACGTTCGAGAGATCTTGAGAACCGATAAGATCCTAGAAATTCCTATTTGCATGCTGCTAAATAAAACATCAAAGTACTGAAAGTACTGTTGGGAAGCAAATTTGTTAATAATGTACAATGTAGGCCTATCCAGAAGTAGATTACTTTGATTAGGTACTTTGATTATCCATTTGAATACCTTGAATACTTTGATTCCATGCTGGTGATGTTGAATCTATTTTTAGCACAAGTTGACAACCTTTATGTGTATACTAGTACTAACCAATCAATGGACGCGGTTTGCCAGGTACTACCAGTTGTAAATACATAGTATACACGCTACGGTTTATCGGTGTGTAAATTGTCTATTTATAGCTTTGAGCCTTTGAATATATTTCATAGTTCAGTAAACTTGACTGACCCATTTACAAGGAAGATCATTGGACTGATCTTTGAACCATAATAAAGCAAATTACTACGTCGGTCTTTTCTTCGCTTAAAGACATGATTAATAGAATGTTTCACTTTCAGTCACACTATTCAATATCTACATGTATAACTTCAGACTTGTAACATATGAACATTCGAGTGACTGTTACCTCATTAATTTTTGCTTTTGATAGAACTATTTATAGTGAGGAGGACCGGAAGATGTTGTGTGGTATGCAGAGAATGTTAAAGTGCAGAGAAGCACGGCTGCAAAGAAAAGCAAATTTTGCAAAATTTGCTTCCCAAAAATGGTGTGATTAAAAACGTAGCATTAACCCATTACCACACATTGACTCTTTTTGACTCCCCACAAAATAACGGCAATAAAAAACATCGTGGAAAATGAAGAAATTGCTTGTGACAAGCAATTTCTTCATTTCCCACAATGTTTTCCATCCAAAAAGTCCTAAAAATTAAAAATTCCATTCACTTAAAATTGTCGTCTGCAGGCTCTTTCAATTTGGACCGAACTAAAATTCTGTCGTTTGGGAAAGGGTTAAAGGGCCTATCATTACCTTGGTGGTGAGCTGCAGATTTCGGTGGCCTTGGTGGACATACTGGATCTGCTTTTCCTTGAACAGTTAAAACAAGAAAATGTTAAGGATGTGCATTGTTTTGTTATTGTAGTAACGAAGGAGCACTTTGCACATTACTTTAAAAACAGTAGATTTGAAAAGGGCCGTGCATGTATGTTACCTTTTGTTCAAGTCAGTTGTTTTCAAATTTTAGGAAAGGTATATGCATCCTATTGAGTCAAGAGTGGAACATTGTTTTGAAGGGCGCAGAGACTACAACAACTCCTTTTTAAATTTATCTAGTATCAAAATTAGAAGACGAAAAGTTATGACAAGTTTCTTACCTGAAGCAAGGCTTATTTTGTCGTTCGTGTTATCTTAATCCGAGTTTTCTCAGATGGAATTCGCTCTTTGATATGTTGATGTCGCTCATTTACATCAGAGCGCACTACCATTCAAAAACAACGAAAAGTATGTCACTGTGATCAATGGCTGTGCAGGTGAGGGTTGTTGCAAAACATTGCTCAAAACATTGCCTATAAACCTTTTAGAAATACATTTTGGTCTTAAATTGTTCACCGGCATGACAATGAATGGTTCATTGATCGGTATCACAAGGCGTTTTAAGAATAGCGTTTAAGATCGGACGGTGAATAAAGCGCCATAACTTGTTTCGAACTTTCCGTTGTTTTTGAATGGTAGTGCGCTCTGATGTAAGTGAGCGACATCAACATATCAAAGAGCGAATTTCATCAGAGAAATCTCGGATTAGTGTTATCTATACAATGATGCAAAATTCCCACAGCGACATAGTTAATTATGTAACTAACCTTTCAGTTTGTTCTGTTGAGGAGCAGTGATGTGTCTCGGCCCACTTTTCTTAGCAAAATCAACATACAGCGTTCCGTCCAATACCTCGTTCAGTTCACGTGACTTGTTGCTTACAAGAAAGATATCATCGTACACCTCTTCATCGGCGTCCAATAACACATGGACCTGGATCTCACGGATGTCAGAGTTGTCAAGTGGTAGCACAACCAGGGATCGTCGTGCAAAATATTCCGAATCTTGTTTCTGTCCTCCATTGCTATCTTCCAATGGCTTGTAATGACCAATGATGGCGTCCTGTTGCTCAAGTCTTTTTAACCGGACTGTAGCTGAAATTTAGAAATATTAGGAAGTAATGGATTGACAAACCAAGTTCTAAAGTTGCAAATGGTTCATAATTGCATCCTGCTGTATGACACGTATATGACTTTTTTTATCAAACAGTTGCTGAAATTGATCATCTATTGCAAAGTTTGAAACTTTTTTGAAATAACATAAACATGTATTGCATATTTTATTAGTTATGAAAATTATTATTTCCAAATGTTGCATAAATTTTAATATCTAATGAACCTATGTCCCCACAGGACAGTTTCACTAAGGCAGTTAGGACGTATTTTGTTCGACAAAAAATATTAATGCCCCACATTTAACGTTTAAGGCAAACCATTTCATTCCTGAGAGATTGTGATACGCGATTCTTGTACTTTTCTATCAAGCTTTCAATTCTGTTATATATCTAGACAAATAGGAAACGATTTTCTCCACTCACTAGTGACGCAATTTCGGACAAACAAATAGTATTTCGTAGATGTTGTTATACTATCTCGTATCTACGGCTTGAATCAAGCCGTAGTTACGAGATTTTGTAACAACATCGACGGTTTATCAAAACATAACGGTAAATCCAATCTATTTTAGCGCAAAATGCATTGCCATTGTAAATTTCAATGACACTTATTTTGCCATTTTTAGTTTGATTTGGACCAGTCCATTCATTATCGTTTGAGAGACGGTTATGGAGAATTTATTTTATTGTCTTCAACCTGTTAGACCAGCGAAGATCAATATCACGTGACTAAGAATTTCAGAAAATATTCAAAAAATTTGTTTATAAGGGACCAATTTGAGCTCGGGTTGAAGCAGAGAAGGTTTGAAAATGCCAGGAATTATCTGGACGTAGTGTATTTTTTTAAAATCAGCTGAAAAAAAGTTATTGAAGATCAGCCAAAATTTTGGGTGATCTTCAATAACTTTTTATCGAGTAATTTTTGAAAAAAAAAATCCATTACGCCCATCTAATGCGTGACGTTTGTCCACCTTCTCTGCTTCAAACTGAATTCAAATTGGTGAAGTATTAATTAAAATATTGATGATTTTCTGAAAGTCTGAGTCACGTGATTATCCACCGTGAATGTGGTCCAAATTTTTATCAGTAGATCTACATGTACTTCCTAGTCGTAATTTAATTTCACATGATCATATTGATAGGTTGTGCGAAACTGTTGTAAGTTAATACAATTAGACATACCCTTACAATACTTAGATTGGAATTGATTCGATCTTCAACGTTTATAATTATGCACAAATGCAGTTAAACAGATATTTGATCTGCATGATTTTACACCCTTTCTTTTTTCAGAAAGACATTCAAACTTCTTCGCAGAGGACAAAAATATATGAAATTCAAATGTTTTTATTTTTTCAGAAGTTAAAGTGACATTTCACATTTATTTCATTTTTTAAAAGTATGTCTTGATGCAAAGATTGTTTATTCTAATGCGTAGAAACGCTATCAGTTTTTTGAAGTTGTTATCAATAATCGAAAAATGCGCCTTCAAAGTTAAGACAGAAATGACAAATCCTATATAAATCTGAACTGTTGTCCACAACAATTTGTTTAATTTTAGCACAAAAATATGTATTTCTCGTAAACGGTTCAATATTTTGGATTGAAATTTTCAGAATTTTCATAAGAAAACATGCTCTTTCAGATAGAATAAAAATAAAATTTAAGTAAAAATAATCGTGAAATGTCACTTTAAAACTTCAATGAAATTTAATTGTTCTATAAATGTGTCATTGAACAGGTGTCCCAGGTAAGCATGCGTCACAACTTAATCGATTTCTAGAGAAGACCTAGACTGATTATAGCTCACGATAAATGACCTGGCAGACAACGCCTAGTTAATAGCTAGAGATGCTCTGCCAGGCCAACTATCGAGGGCTATAAGTAAGAGAAACTCCAAACAGCGGTTATGTTATCAAGCATTCTGTTCCTGATTAACCCATAACCAAACAGCAAAATTTTATACTAGTCCAAATTCAAAGAGTCTGCAGACGACAATTTCAAGTGAAAGGAATTTATATTTTTTAGGTCTTTTCGGATGGAAAACATTGTGGAAAATGAAGAAATTGCTTGTCACAAGCAATTTCTTCATTTTCCACAATGTTTTCCTATGCCATTATTTTGTGTGGAGTCAAAAAGAGTCATTGTGTGGTAATGGGTTAATACTATAAGAGGAGGTCACTGCGAAGGAGACCGCAACTCGAAAAATCAAATATTGTATTTGTCAAACTTTCCTAACATGATGCGAACAACGCACGATTGCTGACTAATTCCTTACCACTGATAAGTTTCATATTATCGACCCCTTCTTCAATATCCATGGTATAGATACGTCTTATCTCGTCATCGATGAAGGTGACGACTACAGGGAAACCGTACCTAAATGGACAGAAATTGATACCTTTATCATGCAGGCTTCAAACACAATTAACCCTTTCCCAAACAAGACCTGGTTTTGACGTCTCTAATAGAAAAAGCTTGGGAAAACATTGAAACAAAAGAAGAAACTGCTGATAATCAGCAGTTTCTCATTTTGTCTAAATATTTTCTGTGCCATATTTTACACAAATGTTATCTTTATTAACATCCATTTTGTCATTTGTCACATTTTTGAAGTGGACCACCCTAAAATTTTGTCGTTTGGGAAAGGGTTAAAGGACAAAAGGTCAGTGTAGACAATGATCAGCTTTCACATATGTACACATATGTGCAGGCTGATCTTTGTATACGCTGATCGTAAAAGCCTTATTTGGTCTTCGACATCCATGGAATAGATACGCTTTATCTCGTCGATGAAAGTCACAACAACTGGAAAACCATACCTAAATGGACAAAACATTGGTACATTTATCATGCAGAGGTGGAACAAAATTTTCAGGACGAGCGGGTAGTGTAGACTAAGATTAAACTACACATATGTGTCGGCTGATCATTATATGCTGACTGCCAAATCATGATTAGTCCATCTAAAACATTACATAAAAATTTATGTATACAATTACTTTTCAATATTCATCTGTCTTTAGATGTCGTTTGCTAACTTTGAACTAAACTTTTACGAAATAGCTTAAATTGCTTAAAAACGTCTTTTCTCATAATCAAAGAATGTCACAACCACAAGGAAACCATACCTTAATGTACAGAAATTAAAATTTAACATTCAGTTTATCTCGTGAATAAAGAATGAACAATAAGAATATTTTCGAGTTGATAAGTTTTATAATAAATTATCAATTCATTCTTCAATATCTAAAGTATAGATCATCAATGATAAACGCCATAACAACAGGGAAACCATACCCGAATAAAAATATTTGAACAATAGGCCCAACGCTGTCCCATACGGCTTGAATTGGACGATTCCATTCCGAAAAAAAATTGCACACGAAAAAATGAATGTTGATAAAGCTAGACTTTGTGATCTCTCCCCCCGAACATATTGATACAAATGAGAACATACCGATTTCCCTTTTGAAGTCCTGGAAGATTGTAGTCATAGGTTTGTCTAAAAAGATCGCGATTACCCTGTAGAAATCCGGAGATATTGTAGTCTTAGGTTTGTCTAAAAAGATTGCGATTACCCTTTAGAAGTCCTGGAAGAGTGTAGACATAGGTTTGTCTAAAAAGATCGCGATTACCCTTTAGAAGTCCGGAAAGATTGTAGTCATAGGTTTGTCTAATGAAATCGCGATTAGGCCTACCCTTTAGAAGTCCGGAAAGATTGTAGTCATAGGTTTGTCTAATGAAATCGCGATTAGGCCTACCCTTTAGAAGTCCGGAAAGATTGTAGTCATAGGTTTGTCTAAAAAGATCGTTATCGCGATTACCCTTTAGAAGTCCGAAAAGATTGTAGTCATAGGTTTGTCTAAAGAGATCGTTGTCTCAAATGCCAAAAAATATCTTCATGTGATTCTTGCCAATATTCTGAACTTATCTCCACTGGAACAACCTGACATTGTGTTGTTTGGAAGATAGTTTAGTATGCATGCATTCTGAAGTGTAATTGTGGCGTGGTTTAGCTCAATGCAAGCAGGATAAGAAAAAACACAAAGATTCACTAACCTTTCTATGACTTGATGTAGTGTATATTCATTGTTGTCTGGCAATATTTTGAACTTTCCTTTGTTAGAGACAGGAATCGTAGCTTCTGCAAACTTTCCACGGCAGTTATACTTCACAACAAGGTGATCTATGCTAGATTTTGTACCGGGAATAATTCTGTCCAGCTCAATAAACGTGCCTGCTTGAATTGTCCGGGTACCATTTTCTTCTTCCACGGTGTCAACATTGCTCAAAACTTGAGCATAACGTGGAAATATTCTTCGTAAATTGTTGACCCCGTAACAAATTTGTTTGTCATGATGAACCATTGCTTTTCCGCCATAATTAAGTGGAATTAATATTTCATCCACTTTTAAATCAACATACGTGTCATCTGGTTCAAATTTAGGAATGTCCGGGTTATTGAAATCGTCAGCATTGTTCATGAATTCTGCCGCAACCTTTTGTAATGTCACGCGCTTGTCGATTTTGATGACGTCATCTTTAGAGATGCTTTCAGATTCGGTGGCGTCCATAAATCCTTCAGAGAAACAGACGACACAGGGCAGACTGAATTTGTTGATGACCTCATCAAGACGGTAGGTCTCATCGCTCCAGTTTCCAACAGACATTTTAACCAACAATCGTTCTGGAAATATATTTGAGGCTGTACATAGGCCTATATTGCCAGAGCAATAGATAAAGGGGTGAAGACATTCTATAGGCCTAAATTTTTCGTTTCAAATCTAAACCCTATTTTGTCGGTAGGTGAGACCGGGTTTTAATTATGAACCATTTTTCAATGAATTTCAACTAGATCTAGGGTTTTCCTTGCTTCACACGGACTGCTATGATAAAGACCATATCAAACATCAACATCTCTCGCATGTTTCTAAAACTTTGACAGATATTTCAAACATCCAAAATCCACAGAAAATCATTCTAAACATGTTCATTTTACCCCTATGACGGGGTAGGGGAGACTGGGGTAATGTGGAACACTTTTTAGTTAAATTTGTATAGCTCAATTTTCCTAACCACTTTCAATCATATCGAAAACTTGTTTTTAAAGGGGGAATGGCACTTAAAATCATGCAAATTTTCCGAGAACTTCGTACAAAATAAATCTATATATGTATTATGAAAATATGGCCTTTAAATTGCATCTATGCCAAATCTTAGCGTTCTATCTTGTGTATTGGCTAGGATGTCGATGGATTTAAAACCCCATATGTTCCATTATTGTAAATATTATCCCCGGGACAAAAAATCATGGGGTTTTTAAATCCGTCGACATCTAAGCCAATACACAAGGTAGAAAGCTAAGATTTGGCATATATGCAATTTAAAGACCATATTTTAATAATATATATTCATTTTTTTGTACGAAGTTCTCGGAAAATTTGCAAGATGTTAAGTGTTATCCCCCCTTTAAAGAAATCGGGAATTCTTTCACCTTTTTTTTTTTTTTTGGCGAAATATCCGACTTGAAGTAACACAGGTTTTGTCTTCTGCAACTCCTTTTAAACCTTTCACAAACAAGACATGGTTTTGACGTTTCTAATAGAAAGGACATGGGAAAACATCGAGACAAAAGAAGAAACTGCTGATAACCAGCAGTTTCCCCTTTTGCCTCAATATTTTCTGTACTATTTCTATACAAATCCTGTCTTAATCGACATTCGTTTTGATCTCTGCAGCGAATTTCAAATTGAACCACTCTAAAATTTTGCTGTTTGGGAAAGGGTTAAAGAGCGGCATCTTCCAATTTTATTGTTTGAAATAAAAACCTTAAGAAAAGACAAATCGAACTTACTTCGTGTGCTTATTCCAAAAGTTAAATCCAATGATCTAATTTCATTATGCAAGCGAGTGAATGGTAGGCCTAATGCATATAATCTTTGAGATCTATGTGTCTATCTTTAAACTTCCTGGTTAAATGTTTAAACCCGCATATTTTTAGGACTACCCTTTTCCCAAACAAAACATTGATTCCGAGACCTCAATAGTAACAGCTTGGGGAAACATTGAGGCAAAATGAGAAAATGCTAATGACCAGCCCTTTCTCATTTTTTCAATATTTTCTATGCTATAATATTGCACACATTTCCTACTGTTATCAACATCTATTTTGGTCTGTTGGTCAAAGGTCTCGAAATGGAACAGGCCAGATCATTGCCGTTTATATTTCAATAAGATTCATATATTTTAAGTTTATTAGACATTTCAAGTAGGCCGTAGACCCATTTGGCTACTCTCCAAGCCGAGTTCTATTGATTAACCATCAAATATGACCTCTGCAGTTTTCGGTACGCCAACAGCCTATTTGGTCGTCATAATCTAATTATAGCACATCATTTGAATTATCGAATCAAAATCATTCAGTTTTATCTTGCATGATCATTACGTATACATTACGTCGCTTCTATTTTTGGCTGAAGCCGGTAACATTTGAATTATCGAATCAAAATCATTCAGTTTGATCTTGTTTGATTACGTATACATTACGTCGCTTCTATTTTTGGCTGAAACCGGTAATTTGAAGCGTCAGCCAATGAAAGATTGTATCAGCTTTTTAAATTGTTTTGTTGTGTATAGCCAACGATTGGATACTGAAATCCCGCCAAGGTCCCGAGATTAGACGTGAAATGACCCCGCGAGAACAGAGCTCATTCTATCGAAATGGAATGAAGGGAGAATGTGCTCTGTTCATAAGAGAGTACATTTGGCATACAAATACAAATCATTTATCGTCGGTTTTCATAGAAAATCTCGTTTCTGCAGCTTAAAGCAAGCTGCAGATACGAGGTTTTCGTTGAAAAGCAGCGATATAAGAATCGTTGGTTATCATGTCCTGGTATATCACGGTGCATAATCACGTGATACAATGTTTTCAGTAAATCTTCAATAATATTGAAAATACTAGACCGATTTGAATTCGGTTTAAAGCAGACGTCACGCATTAGATGGACATGATTGATTTTTGAAAAATCAACTGATAAAAAAGTTATTGAAGATAAACCAAAATTTTGGTTTATCTTCAATAACTTTTTTTATCAGTTGGTTTTTCAAAAATACAACACGCCCAGCTTATTCCCGGTATTTTCCCACATGCTCTGCTTCAAACCGAATTCAAATTGGTCAAGTATTAAAAAAAGATATTGAAGATTATCGGAAATTCTGAGTCACGTCATTATACACCGTGGTATATATATGCCTGTGTCTGAGACAAAGATCAAACTGCGTATGAGTGCTGTTCGATATTTGTCTACTCTAATCCGAGTTTTCTCTGATGAAATTCGCTCTTTGATATGTTTATGTCACTCATAAATAGCGAAAAATCAAGATATCGAAGATCTTATTTAGACATCAGAGAAGACTCGGATTATGTCTATGCCTACTTTTCACTGACCGCTTTCACTTAATTAATTAGGAAAATGTAAAAATATCAATTTCAGAAATTCACAGCATTAATAGATTAGCATTTAAACCCATTGCAACACGACAAAATTTTAGACTTGCCCAAGTTCAAGCGTTATTGTCATGTTGCAGACGACATTCAAGGAAATGAGTTTTGAATACTCCTGAGCATGTTTTGGAATGGTTATTTCTGAGTAGAAAACATTGTAGGAAATGAAGAAATTGCTTGTCACAAGCAATTTCATCATTTTCCACAATGTTTTCCAAAGCCTTCATCTATTGGGTAGTAAAAAGAGTCTATGTGTGGGAATGGGTTAGATCTAATTAAGCTTTGATAGGCTAAGTAGATCTAGATCAATATTTTTTTTAGATTTCCATTTCGAGTGGGGAAAACAGTTCTCCTATTAGATCTAGATCTAGATCTAAATCTAGATCTACCCTAGATCTAGATCTACTCTTAGATTTTATTTTTCCTTTCACATGTAGGCCTAGATCTAGCCATGTAGAGTCTTACTCTATCGTCCGTTTTCTTAATCTATCAATGAATTAGATCTAGATCTAGATTTATTTGTCTCTCTTTTGGATTTTGAATAAATCCAGACTTTACTTCTAAAGAGCTGAATACTATTATAGATAGGCCTATAGGCTATCTAAGTAGTAAAGGAGGGGAGTCTGGCTACGCCGAAAACGTAGCCAGACTCCCCTCCCCAGTCCAGAACTCGTAGGCTAGACTAGCTACGTTTTCGGCGTAGCCAGACTCCCCTACCATTTCAGGACTCTGAATTAACTTACGCATATTGGACTTAGGTTTAGGTATTTTAGGGTTTGGACTTAGTCGCTTTTACCAGAGTTTTGGACTTAGTCGTTTTGACAAATCAGGGTTTTGGAGGGGATTCTGGCTACGTTTTTGCCGCGTAGCCAGAGTGACCTCCCAGGGTTTTGGACTTAGTCGTTTTAACAACGAGGGCTATTCTCACTCGGATATCAAGGAATTCTACGGAGAATTCGATCCGAGGGTTGAAGCTGCCCCGTTGTTATAATTGAGGGAATCAGTTTTTGTGAATAGCGTAACTCTCATGATGTGGCCAATCATCATGAAAGTTTTGCTTGTTCACAATAGGGGAAGAAAAAATGGACAAAGAGGATATATTTTCTGTTATTTTATTAAACTAGAACTATGAACTATGAACAAGGAACAAGGAACTATGAACAATATAACACTATTTACAACAACATTAGAAGAGATAATTAAAGTTTTGCATAAACCACGATGATACTAAACGATCATTTTTGTGAAGGTTCTTTGTGGTAAATGTTTTCTGGAGTAATTTCTGTAGATCGTATCCTTTTGAAACACCATCCAATGCGAATACACAGTAATGACCACACACTTGACTGAGCACACTTTGTAACATCTGATTGTTGAAAGTCCATGATAGTGAATTATTCCGAATGAAACTGATTATTTCCATTTCCAGAGGTGGTAATCCATACGAATCGAAGTATAACGTTTCACCATTTCTGGTGAATATCACTGCTACCCAATGTTCTCCCGACTTATGGGATTTCTCGGTGTTGATGATATATGCATTAACATGTCGTGGTTTTTGTTTTGGTAACTTATCTTTTGCACAAACATTTGCATGAAGGTTTTTTATCCACATGCCATTGTCTAGGATATATTGTAATTCGTTTGCGTACATCTTTACTTCCACGACTGTTTCACCTTTTCACACCACTGATTTATCCACGAACTAGTGAATCCATGGAGAATGTTCCTTTTTATACTTTGCCATAATCTGTAGGCCTCTACTGATTCCTGTTCGTTGAGTTTCATTTCTGTCAGCATTGGGTACCATACTTCCATTACTTTGTATGGATTGAGATTCAACACCGCTCGTTCAATAAACAAGTCTGTATGTTCTGCTCTGTCCATGTATAGACAGATAGGGTGTTCAATTTGACTAGGATGATCTATTTGACATCCATTACAACTGTTATGTACTTCTTCGATGATAAGGTTCTGCAGTTCATTCACCATACAAGTCTGAAAACTTTTGTGAATGTCATATGTGCGATTTGATGGTTCACATGATGAGGAATATTTCACTTTTTCAGCGTCTTCTCTCAATTTAATTGCATACTCATGACCAAGCATATTTAGTAATCTGTGATGACTTCTCTGAGTCCGTTTATTTCTATTTGATTATCGAATTCTGCAAACACAACCACGTTGATGACTGCTGTGAGGTTGGCTTTGAACTGAAGTTCAATTCTTAAACCACCAGTTTTTATAGGGTGAAGTTGACCTTCTTCACTACCTTGATCTGGTGTAAGATCAAAACCCCACAGAGTGAATCCATCTCCGTATTCATCTTTCGTTATGTCGAATGATTTATCTGCACCGATAGATTTCGTGGCATTAAACAGAGATAGATATGATCTCAACGTGAGACCGTTGGTGAAATCAGGCTCAAACGGTTTGTTGTGGATTCTATGACCGTTGTACGACACATCAATTTTAGAGACATTGAAATGTCTGAAGTCGAATGGGTTTGATGTGTAATTTCCGTTGAAAGCTGTGTTTGTTACCATTCCAATGAAAATACGTTTTGGTAACTGTCCTTGGAATAGATGGTCTTCAACTTTGGACCGTGTACCATCAGTGATGGAAAATGTTTTGACTTCTACTCTTCGGATTGGAATTTTCATGTTTTGTTGAGCAATCAACTGATTCAAGTTGTTTGCAACCACTGGTGATAGTTCTACATTCCGAACGTGGAAACTGACTGTTTCAAAGTGAATCTTTGCTTTATCTGCACCAGTGTGGGCAGCTAGACAGAAAGTGGTCGGGGCTTTGTTTAATCTCAATCGAATTTCAACTCCATTTGGTAGATATTTTTCTTGGAGAAAAAGATCAAGATGCAATCGTCCAAACAGTTCGACAGTTTTGCTTTCACTGATGATAGCGTTTCTTGCTTTGAAACCTTCATTGGCTGTTGAATCCAAATCATGATCGGACATATGACCTGATGTATCCTTTATCCACATTTCTCCTGCTTTCAAATGAGTTGTCTTACTACCAGAACTGTATGACAGAAGGTTTTCAATGTATGCTCTGTATGGGTATATGTCTGAACCATTTGTTATCAGTTTGTTGTTCAGATACAGATCAATACTGCTGAACATACTGTGGAGGAAATTGTTGACTGGACCAATGTCTTCGTCGTCAGCTAGGTTATTTCCATTCTCTTTCGTGACTTTGAATTTCACGTACAGAAAGGATTGGGATAGATCTGTCCACAACTCTGTTTGTGGTGGGATATTGAATTCGATTGGTGATTCATTTGCAATCGAAGCAATTGGAAAATGTTCAACCCATTGGGATTCCTGCATACTTGTCATTGTTGGTGGTACAGAAAGAACATCTAATTCTGATTTACTGCATTCACAGGATCCACTTTGCATCATGTTGGAATTATTTGTGGAAATATTTTAGGAGAAAAAATACTTTTTAGATGGGAGAAATATTTTTTATTTGGAGAAACTTTTTTCAGAAATGTTAATCAAATATATCTAATGGTCTTGCAGATTTATGATGGATTCGGTGTTTCTTGCTTACGATCTTTCCACGACGAGAGCGTGAATGAGACTGATGCTGTCTGTTGGATTTTTTTCCATTTATATTTGATGTGAATTCTTCACGCAAGTTCTTTAAAGATTGTTTTCCACGTGAAAGAAGAACCTTTTTTGGATTCTTACGATGTAAAAGAATATCTTTAGCTATCCCAAGACCTTGTTTAATTCCTTCTTTTTTCAAGGCATTGATTCCTGTTTTAACCATGGGTTTAATCAAAGGTGTAACTGATCTTATTGCTGATTTGAATAAAGATCCCAACCCATATCCATACTGGTGTCTTACTCCTCGATAAACCGGAATCATTTTTTTTATTTTTGCTTACGCTTACGGAAATGCAACTTTACAATTGTCTTGCCAATGATGAACTGAACAGGGTGACCTGAATCACCTGTTATATTAATGTGGATACTATCGAAATCCGATTTCGAAACAGGGAAATAGTGAGGAATGGTTATATCGTGGTTAATATGTTGACTTCCATTTTCATTTTCAACTGAGTTGGATGTTTTAAATGGAACAACGCGAAGTAGCGGTGCTAATGTATCCCCAACGATGGAATATTCAACTATGTCTGAATAAACAAACAAGTGATTATATCCTGCATCGATGTTTGGGGTATATTTGAAGAATTCGAAAACGCTACAGTCTTTGAAAAACGTTTTCTTTGCAAGAAGTGGGTCTCCACCTAGTTTCAGAAACAAGGATTTATTGAACTTTACCCCTGTTTTTATTACATTTGTGAATAAGAACTTTGGTCTTCTGGATGAAGTGGAATATCCAACTTCAATCAAAGCATTTGTTTTCAGAAGTATTTTTCCAATTTCACTGTCAATACATTCATTGACAACTTCTAACACATGAGATGGAGAAATGTATGATCCAGCTGGAAACTTTATTCGAATTCCCCATCTTGTTGGTCTGCCATTCGAGTCATGGGTTAGTTCATTGATTTTCTTTTCTTTTATTTTCTGTTGTAATATCCTTTTGTAAAGCAATATCAGATGTGATGATGTCAAAATAAGATTCATTCTCACTGATATTAAGAAACTGAGTTGGTGTTACCAATTGCGCTAGAGCTACTTCCCATGTTTCTTTATCAATATGAACAGTTTTTGGAAGTTGTACTTTGAAACAACATTGTGTGTTATTACGATGATAATTCAAAGAACTATCGCTTGGCAATGTGATGTAAAAGGAATTCATTTTTTTCCGTCAATGAAATCAAATGTTGGTTGACTGCTTTGTTTCGAGAATTTAAGTCCTGGTGAGGGTAATATATAACCCAATGAACTACTCAGAAGAATTAACCACAACTCCCGATCTTGACTTTGAAGACTCAAATGAATTATTGAGGTTGCAATTATTGCATAAATGATTATGATCTGTGAAATATAAGTGAACTGGTTCTTAGGCACACGATTCCCAAAACATGTAAATGGTTGAGTATTATTACTAATACTATCACCGCCGGATTCAATGTTGGAATGAGGATGCATTGTTGATGTGCAATGTTTTATATTGTTTTAAACAAGATGTTTAAACAAGGTATGATTCAGGAATCCAACTTTGGAATTTCTTTGGATATCCTTTCCAATTAACTTTAATTTCCTTAATGACCTTTTTACCCTCACGTCTTGTTCGTTTGTCGAGAACTGAATCTATTTCATATATTTCACTATCTTTTATAAGTTGTAATTCCTTTTCATAGAATGTTCCAAGGATAGGTTCACCATCTAAGTCCTTTAATTTATAAGTGATTGGAGATGTTGCTGAATTTACATGTGTAATTTCAAACAATTCTTGCGTCCAGTTTGGTAAATAACCTTTTTCGAAAGTGTGTTTCGTTTTATTGATTCGGACACGATCTCCTTTTCTTAGTTTTGGAACAACTTTTGTCTTAACTTTCACAACTTTCTTGTATGATGGATACAAGTTCTCTGAAATTTCTGCTTCATTTGCTGGGACAACATTCGATGGTTTTTCTTGAATGCTTCGGTGGAAAGTGTTATTGTAATTATCAACTAATTTCTGAATAATATTGGTGTATCGTCTTGTTTTCTCATGTGTGAAATATTTCCACATTCTGGTTTTCAATGTTCTTTGAAACCTTTCAACAATACTTGCTTTTGTTTCTGGATTTTCAGTTGTGAAGAAATGAATATTTTTCTTTTTAAGGAAATTCTGAAAATCTTTATTTCGGAATTCACTTCCCTTATCTGTTTGCAATGACAAAGGTGTTCGCTGTTTCAGAATGGTTTGAAATGCCGTTATCAACGTTTTCCCCATCTTATTCTTAATTGGTATTACCCATGCGTACTTTGAGAAAACATCAATAACACAGAGCAAATACTTGAAGTTGTTATTGAACTTTGCAAATGATTGCATGTCGGCCAAATCAGCTTGCCACTGATGATCTATGCCTCCAACGATTGTTTTTCTTCTTTTGAATTTACGCCGTATCGGTTTATGTAGTGTATACGTGGATTCTCCTTGCAACCATTCCCTAACATCTCTATATTTGACATTTTTCAAAACAGATTTCGCAGAGTGATACAAGTGATATATGCTTGAATAGGAACCTTGGCTGGATGGATCATAATATAGTTTTCTTAAAACAGAATCAAGTTTTTGGTCCGATTTCTTCTTTGAACCTTTCTTAACAGATTTCTTAACAGATTCCTTAACAGAGTTCTTAGCAGATTTCTTAGCAGATTTCCTAACTGCTTTCACTCGTATGGTTCCCATGTCTGAAGACTTGGAGATGATAATTCTTTTCGTATAGGTTTTCTAAGTTCGTCTGTATAGAACCGTTTCAATTTCTCTTTTTCCTTTGGATTCGTATAGGGTGACATTTTCCGAAGTTGGGATAGAGATGGTGTACCCTTTGGAATTTTTCGTGTACGTTTTGGAGTTGATATTTGAGGTGTGGTGAAACTTATTTCACTTTCGCTAGAATCATCTTCATGTTTTTGCATCCATTGCCATCTTGCTAAGTTTCCAATGACCTCTTGTGGAACATGACTTTCATGTAAAGCTTTAGAGAATGTTTGCCATCCTCTTGGTTCTACTCCTTTTCTTTTACGTAATGAATCATTGATTAGATCAATAATATTAGAACCTGGAATAGCTTTGCCTTTATATGTTACCACCCCCTGATTATCCCATGCTATGTTTTCATTGTCTTTAAGAATATTCAAAAGGAGCTTCGCTTTTCTTTGCATTGTTGTAGGAACGCTTTCGAGAATACGTTCATGTAACACAGACCCAACCCCTTTATTCACTGTTTCATTTAAGAATTCGTTAACAGATGGAGGAATGTTCTTTGGATTCTTAACTTTATCAAACGATGATTGCAATTTGAATAAAGTTTCTCCATATTTCTGAGCCTTGTCTGTTTCTGAGATATCATATCTATCTAAGGTCTTTTTCATATCTGTATGAAGATGTGCAACATTTGCCACTTGAGGATCTTGTGGAAGATGTGGTTTCCTACTTTTTTCTTCTTTCCATTGCTTCATATCTTCTAATACTTGATATGGAACAACAACCATTTTTCTGACTGACATTATTTCAATAATATCCCGAAATCTACAAAGCTTTCAATGCCCCTCCGATACCACCTATGACAGCTTTTCCTAATAATGGGATTAATGCAGGTCCTAACAAAGGAAGAAACCCTCCTCTCTGATTCAGAATACGTTTCTTTTTCTTAACAGAAACTGACTTAGATGCAATATTACGAAGATGTTGTCGGTTTGGATACAACTTCTTCTTCTGAGCTTCTGTCAAATGAACATTCCCTTTTAAAACATTGTGACAACATTCCGAAATGCATTTAACTACCGGCGGAGATAAATTTCTTATTATCTTTTTCCTTAATTTTGGTGATGATTTCAACATAGCTAGGACCATATGTCCGTGTTTTCTTATCAAAGGGGATTTCTTCTTTGCTTTTCCCATGTTATCGCGTCTTATGTTGAAATGCAAATGAATCAATCGATTGTTTCCAAATTAATTTATCCTTTTTGAATGATTCGTTTCAAAAAAACATAAATAAAAAACTTTTTTTTATTTTTTTGAAAAAATAAAAAAATATTTTTTATTTTTATTTTTATTTTTTATTTTTTATTTTTATTTTTTTATTTTTTATTTTTTTGCAAAAATATTTTTTTATTTTTTTTTTTGCAAAAAAATAAAAAATAAAAAAATAAAAATAAAAAATAAAAAATAAAAATAAAAATAAAAAATATTTTTTTATTTTTTCAAAAAAATAAAAAAAGTTTTTTATTTATGTTTTTTTAAACATTTCCGACAATCAATCAGGAGAACTGTGATCGTAATGTATTGAGTGCAATTCTAGCAGGAGATGATAATGAACTCGTATCCATACTTAAAAGTGGTGAAAATGGTGCAACAGGGGGTGTTTCTTTTCTCGAATCCTTGTTTGGTTTCTTATTCCGTCTTAATGGACTGTTCGGATGCAAGTCGTCGTAGTGTGAAAACAGATCATCGATCAGCATTTGTCTTTCCTTTACACCCTTTTGATATAGTCTTTTCGAGTTAGGAGATAATGATAGTGAAGATATAGGTTGGAAATTTATCTGTCTTTTTCCAGGAGGCAGAAAAGATTTGTACTTTTTCTGAAAGTCGAAAAGACGTTTTCTCAGAATATCTTTCCTAGAGTTCGGTATGCGTTGTGCTACATACTGTGGGCTACGCTGTGGGGTACGCTGCTGTACATGTTGTGGAACAATAAAGTCATCAAGACTTCTGTTTAGACTCCTATTGAGACTCCTATTGAGGCTTTTGTCCGAATTTCTGTTCAGACTTCTGATTGGAGACAAGTTCAGACCGGTGTTCAGGCTTCTATTCAGACTTGTGTTTGGAGTTGAGTTATGAGGAGAGTTATGAACAGAGTTATGAGCAGAGTTATGAGCAGAGTGCACTGATCTTGGGGATCTTGACCTTCGCATTGTAATGAATTCCTCATTGATTACAATAGGAGTACTTTTCTTTGAACTTTTCTTCTTAGCAGATTTCTTTGAACTTTTCTTTTGGCCTTTGTTCTTTGAACGTTTGTTCTTTGAGCGTTTAACAGGAGACCCCTTCTTTTGCTTCTTTTGTGAACGTTTACTTTCCGTACCGAACTTTCTTACAGTTTTATTACCATCCCAACGTAATAAACTTCTGATAATAACCCCTCCAAGGAATCCACCACCACCAGGTTTCAGAATGATTTTTCGTTTTGTTTGTTCATCGATATTCGGATCTGCTAATTTCACAACATCTTCCTTATGTTTGTTCATATAGCTAACGGTTTGTTTTGGAAGTTTAATCTTATCTTCAATGATATTGCGAGCTGCTAAAGAAAACCATTTCAAGATTTCCTTTAATCCTGCATTCAATAATGCCTCTCTTTCATATTTGTTGGTTTGATTACTTAAATTCTGCAAAGCATGAAGCACCGAGGATGATGTCCGTGGTAAAGCCATGTTTACTCAATGAGATTCGGCGAAGAAATGACTGTATTTTCATCTGAACAATATTTATAATTTGTATTACAAATATTTATACAGGTGAATATACAATTGGACCTTGATCAGCATTCTCTGTATACCACCGATGAAAAATATCAGTCCTTAATCTCAATTCACGTTTGGTTCGTGAATGGAAATCAATGACCAAGTATCCATGATCCATTGAAGTTGCGTCATTGTATGCAGGAATCAAATGTGGGGCTTGCATTTGACTTGCAAGTGTTTTTATTTGATTCTTATCACGTTCATTACGAAAAAGAATCATGTATCGTGAATTCAAGCTGATGGTTCTGCTGGACTTTGACTGTGAAAACATATTCTGTGTGATATAAACCACACTTGCATTACGATGATGACCTTTTCTTGTAAACCATAACTTTATTTTTTCTTCATCTTTTTCACCCAGCATATCATCGAAAACGACCAAATGTGGAATTGATACATCGCTCACTATTTCATTTTCATCTTCGGGAATTCCATCAATAAATTTGATAAAATCAAATTTCTCTTTCATGATACTGTACGTGTTTTGCCATTCTTTATAACACCAAACAACTTTCTTTGGTGGAATATCAAACAGATCTTCGTTATAATCTAGAAGTTTATGAACGAACTCTGTTTTTCCTGATCCACTTGGACCTGATATGTAGAAATTGCTTGGATGGCGAAATAAGATTGAAAACACGTCTACATCCATTTTTCATTCGTGTTTTTTTCTGTTGACGATATTGTCTCTGCAAAGGACAGAAATGAAATGACACAAAGTTATTTTCTAACCTTTATTTAACATTCCATTAACAATGTTTCATGAACAATGTTTTATGAACAATATTCCATAAACATATTTACAAACATTTATATACATTTTATTTATAAACACTTTTTTAAACATTTATTTACAGAAACATATTTTCACACCTAGTTCAGCTATGTTTATATCCATTGCAATAAATCTGACGAGATTCCCACAATCTTTTCATGTCTTTTTCTGATCCATATACTGCATACCCCAATTCGAAATTTCCATGTTCAATAGGATACACTTCCCTCATTCTTCTGACTGATTCGTGATATAATAGATCAGTTACAGGAAAAACAACACATGAAGACACAGTTGACTTAACAACTTTTTCCGATACATCTCTATCGAACGTGATTAACCCCTCGACTGTATCAACATCTTCGTGAGTTGCAGGAGATGTTGAATAAATGATATGTATACCTTTACGCTTTCTATGAGCTACATGAAAGTTGAACTGATTAGCCTTCTTATAGAGATTTCTTATGAAACTGTCATACGTTTTACCATGTATCATCTTGGTACGAAATGCCCACTGATATGTGTCCCTGTCACGAAATGTGAATATTCTATGTATTCGCGACTTTAATGTATCCTTTGCGTAACCGTCAAACCCCGAACTTTCAATCATGTCCCAAATGAAAGCATACATTTGAAATAACTCTGTAGAAGGTTGTCCGTTCCTAAACCCTTTTGACATTTTACTCAACCAAATGTTCAAAGCTGTATGTTTCAACACCATTTGCATTGTCTTACTTAATGTATGTTCACCAACGAATATACGATATATCTTTTCTCGTATCTCAATCGGGAGTGGAAGCTGATATGGTATCATCTTGAAGTTAATAGATACAATGATAGATACAATAAATGTTAACATTATCACTTCAAGTTCTTCCACAGAATTCTTTCACAATGATATTTCACAATGTTCACAGAATTCTATCACAATGTTCACAAAGTTCTTTCACAATATTTTTCCATGTTGTTCGTCCATAGAAATATTCCATCAGAAACACTGTTATCAATAATATCATTATTTCCTATTATGTACACTGTTCAGCTTGTTTCCAGATACTGATGTTCATTGTTCACTTTTTTCTTATTTATATACCTTTAGACTTCTATGTCCAAATGGCACCGTGTCTGTTCCATTGACAATAACCCTCTTTGTATATACAGATCTGAATGTTTTCGTTTGAGGCTCACTTGTCACTGTTCTGTCTTTATGTCTTTTTATTCTACAGTCATAGGTAATCTTGATTTCTGTAGAAGGGTTGTTCATGCATTTGGTGAATGTGTCAAAGTTGACCAACTGACATGTTTTGTAGTCTAATGTGACTCCTTTCACTTTACATTTGCTTGATATTTCCCCTTTGTCTGATATCATTTGATATGCATAGTTCTTTGGCCCCAAACCTCTGAACTTTACAATTTTCGAGGTTGGTTCTTCATCAGTCCATTTCCCAAGTCTACTGTTAATGATGGGTGGGTTCCAAAGCTTTGGATCATGAATATACATACAACTGTCAGTGTCAAAGTAAAGACATCTATCATTCACCTTCTCAAGCACACTGTATAACTCCAACCTTGCATAGGCTGTTACATAAGACCCAACTATAACGTTGGCTGTAGCATGAGTTTGAATATGATCAAGCATGTTTTCGTAATTGACCAGAATGAAAGAACACTCTTCACTGAATATTTCCACATGTTTTACTTTGATTGATGGATTGTTGATCAATTCAAAGTACTTGGAGGGTGATGCAATGTATTCTGTTTGTGTCTGCACTTCTCTTTGAGCTAGTTTTCCCCAGAGACAGTTCAACACGATCTTGGCAAAAGATCTTCTACCTTTGTTTTTCTTAATCATGGTCGGATCAAGTTTGATACCTTCTTCTCTCTCATAATCCCGAATGAATTGCTCTCTGTCAGATTGAGTACTACACCAAGTAGGATAACCACTTGCTTCCTGTTTGATTTTCAGGAAGTTGCCAACATACCCCTTGAAGAATTTGTCAGAGAGTGAATTGAAATGCCATATCTCAAAGACATGTAGTACACGATAACCTTTATCCATTGCTTTAAAAAGTTCAACTGTTACCCATGTTCCAATGAGAGCTCTTTCATTTTCATTGTGTGTGCACGTTTCTGAACTATTCTCTGCACATGTTCTACATAGAGGGAACATCATTTTGTGGTTGCAATGCACAGGTAGAACGGGGTGGAGGAGATCATCTGGAGGCAGGACTTTACATTTGACAAGACCCTCATACTGTCTTATGTTCTGAATGTCAATGTTTTCACTTGTCAACACTTTAGGGTGTCCAACAGGATAGGATTTGTATTTGCATACGTATGGGTACAAAGAGCAGATATCAATGTACTTGATTTCTGTCTCACTTGATTCAACTATCTCATGCGAGAGCTTAACTGCATTGCACCGACCCCCATACAACCCTTCCCTAGGATCAATGGGGTCAGAGTATGGAAACAAATCACGAATGATTCGAGCATACTCCTTGTTTGTCTTAACCTTTGCATCGAATTCATGTTCCCAAATGAACTCAACTTTTTAACCTCTCTGTCTCAAATAATCTAATCTTTTCGTTGTTCCTTCATACAAGCTCCCCATAGATGAACCATTGATTGGACTTTTTTCTGAACGGTTCGGGTAGCAAACAGGGCAACCGTGATAAATGTCACCTAAGAATTCATACACAGTGTTTGACGGGGCATGGTATCCGTCTACGCTGTAACCTCCAATTTCATATTCACCCCCATTCCTAGCATGCTGAATGTGAATCTGTTTCTCATTTGCTATGCTCTGAATCCAACGAATTGCTTTCATTGAGAACCGACGTTTGGACGAATCTTTGCTTGATATGATTGCAATTTGATTCTTCGGCAAATATCTACTTCTCCAAATCTTGTTACAAGCATCAGCTATAGTGATAGCTTCAAGGAAAGGATCAATACCGCCATGTTCAAGAAAAACATGTCTGAAATGGCCACACCCCCGTCTGAGAATATCAACATCTGAACGACAGTATGCTTCCATTTCCTTTTGAAAGTTGAAATTTTCCTTCTTTTCAACTTTGTCATTATACCATTCCATGAACTCTTGTCTTATATCAGGTTTCATTGAATCAACCATGTAATATGAACTGTCAAGATAAGGACCATTGTATTCCCAAAACTGATCAGTGTTTGCAAGATGTGGGAAAAAACCCTTTTTCATCTCTTCAAGACCAAATGTGTCAGGAAAACTCCCCAATCTAAAGTTCATGAAGTTATAGGAATCTATCAGTCTGACTCCATTCATGTGGAGTGATATTATACTGTTCCCATTCATGATAAGTTCAGGAGGTTTATGTCCTATTTTGATAATTTCATTCAGTATGAACTGTCCATCATATCCCTTGAAATTATGTGCAATAGCTGTCATTCCCTTGTGTTTGTCAGAAAAGAGCCATGTACAGAAGTCACTGAGTGTGTTTACACCTTGAAATATAATTTCTCGACCTTCATGAAATTCACTACAGAGTGAACAGTGATAGTCAAGTGGTTTGCATATGCATTCATTGCAAGCTCTCTGTGCAATACAGTAATTCGGAATATGAACACCAGTATCTTGCTTACATTCAAAATCGTAGAAAATGAACAATGGTTTCTTCTCCCCCGTTTTCTTTCTTTGTTCCGACTCGCCTTTGTCATTTTTCAACAACTTACTTTCATAAGGTTGAATATGACAACGGTGATCGAAAGATGTTATCTTCTTACAGATATGACACTTCTTTTTGCCAGCACAGACATGGTTCTTACGTCTCACGTAGTACGTTTCTTTGCATTGACTACAACGTCCTACCAATTCACAAATAGTTTTCTCTTGTTTACCATGAACTAACTTGTGATTTGCAAAACAGCCGTTCCCGTAGAAACTTCTGTTACAATCTGAACAATGAATTTCTCCAAACTCTTTGATACATGGTGGTTTGCAGAAACAAGCTGAACAAATGTACTTACAAATATGGTTTTCCCGATTCTGATATGCAACATCACAGAATTCACAGTAATAACTACAACTCAGGAATCCTGTGATACTCTTAATACTGTCGAAATGTCCTTGGTGATAGTAAACACCCAAAATCACTAATGACGCCCATATTGCCTGACAAAAAATCCAAAAAATTAACGTCATAACAGACATGCCAAATCGATTTTTTCCGGAACTCCCATGTTTCAAGATTAAAATTCTAAAATTTTGCCCAAGAGATATCTGTCGTTTTAAAGTTACGCGTGTTTTCAAAAGGCTGCTATGCATAACATTCTAAAGTAGATGTACATACGTTATCATTGTTTTCGTCGAGAAAGAAGTTATTCATTTACTGTATACATGCTTGTCTGTGCCACATTTTCAAAACTATATATTGATGCATTGATTTTGATACTTATCCTCTGTATTTTTTCTGTCGAAAAATATTTTCTGGCCATTAGTACTAAGTCGGGTGTACGTGAAAATGTCATTTTTCCCTAGATTTAAAAATCAATGTGAATCAATTATGGTTAGGTGTCAAGCACCAATCGAGTTGTGTCTTTTAGGACCTGCGAAGCAATCACAAACCATCCCTATTCTGAAAAAATAGGTTACAATCAAACTTTAGATAATCTTTAAGATTACACTAGACCAATTGATAAATGAGTAAATCATAACGTTTGTATCATGAAATGGGTCTACTTAAATATTTTGTCTTTCTATTCTACGTTTAGAATATTTTCATCCCGAATCACTGTTTTTCTATAGGTAGTGTCATTTTCTAGTCCATATCGTCTATTGCCTTTAATTTCCTATTACTTGAGGCCTTGTTTCATCAAATTAATAATGACTATGTGATTCTGTATTGCGAAACAATCATTCACAATTCGCAGTCAAATATCAATGTGTCTCACGTGTCTCTGTAAATAAAACTAGACCACATGGCTTAAGAAATGCCGGAGTACTCATGAATTGCCCAGAATATCATTCTCGCCTCTGAATTGTGCGATTTTCAATATCACGTATGTATCATGGTACTTTACGTAGAAAAAAGATTAATTGATAAAGCAATACCTTGTAAAATCCCTCTGATTATTTGATTTAAACAAATTATACAACGCCAAAAAACGATTAAAACAATCCAAGATGTCATATCAACAACGAAAACTGTTCATCTAGTCTTTGTGGTAACGTATGTATTGTTCACTTAAATTGCTCTGCAAGAAAATTTGTGATTGCAAATTTTACCAATAAGCAACGATATAACGAAGATCTTTCATGTTTACGTAATTTTCATACAGCCCCAAAAATGTAGTGTGACATAACTTGCACAGTTTGGCATATTTATCACGTATGTATCGATAACGTATGTATGGAAACAGACATTTAAGGTGACATAGAATCTTTACACATAAATTTCGTCATCTCGCCAAGTTTTCCTTTCATTAACAGATGAAAGTTTTACACAATCAAAAGATTACAAAATTTTTAAGATGAAATATGTCCTCTCTAGATTGGAAGAACGTATGTATCGATAAAAAATTACGGTCTTGCAAATTGACGATATTTGGTTGAATACAGACCTTTGGCTTAAAATAACCATCAAAGCGGTTTTATATATGTTATCTCACATATCTGAGGATGTGTTATATGTGTAAAAAACATGAAAATGTTGACTTTTATAACCCGTAAATGCTTCATTTTCTAAAGTATAACGTATGCGTCCAACATCGTGCGACATCCACTTGAGAACAAGCCATGCTGGGCAATATGATGCAACTAGATAACAAACGCGATAAAACGTTGCCTGAATATGTGTGTGACCAAATAATTATGATTAAATTTAACTGGTACATCCTGATTCGTTTTCAAGTCCGATTTTCGCGCGATTATTGGGTGTGCGACAATAACGTATGTATCGTTTTTCTAACTTTGCTATGGGATTTATCGGAGAATATTTGTCTCTCGGAAAAAGCATTATTTTTGAAGACAACCGGGTACAATTGACTTAATTTTCACAAACAGTTTTCAACCTAAATCTATTTCTCAAAAGCTGTACCCCCCTGCGACATTTAAAATATGAAAATGGGCGTCATTAGTGATTTTGGGTGAAAGATGTATAACTTTACTCTCAGAGTTCACAACTGGGTGTTGAAATGTCATTTCTACTGATGAGTGTTGTTGGTGAACTTTGATCACATAGTTCCTTGAATACAAATGTGTCTGAATAATTTTGTATTCATTTACTCCACAGGGTTGATTCGGTGGGATACCGACTTCATCCAAAAGCTGTTTAGCTTCTCGTTCTTGAAACGGTCTGTCCGAGTTTGTTATGTGTTTCCACCTTCTTTTCCATTCGTCTGTGTCTTCCTTCTCAGCATAACACATCGCTACCACGATAGATCGGGCGAAACACATACTATCCTCTGAATTCTTAATTTCAACGACAGATTGTTTCTTTTTTGCAAAAACCTTGGTATCAAGTTCGGATGACCACAGTTTCTTATATCCGGATCCATATGGTGGCTGTGTATGTGTGATGATGAATCTCATTTCTCCATCGTCTACTTTGAATTCACTGTTAGATTGCATCACTTTCTGTATCTCATCTAATATAACTTCTCCGTTCAGATTAATCACGTCAATGAACGGGATATGTATCCCCATATCCAGAGATGGATGAGTAATTGTCAATCTGATCTTATCTGTAGGTTCAGCTTTCAGTATGTCATTGACTTGTTTCGTAATATCGTCAAACAACGAAATAAGTTCCTGTGGTTGCATTTCATCAAATGTCTTGAAAATCACATTCATAACATGTGATACCGTCCTGAAGATTCTGGATTTCTTGTTTGTCAAAGAGACAAGTTCATACCTTTGTCTCAATGTTGCTTTCTTCTCTTCTTCGTCAAGTTGTTTTCCAGTAACTTCATTCACTGGATCTCCATCAAGTGATTCTTCATTCACTGGATCTTCATTTTCTGAATCACTTTCCACGATAGGTCTCACTGGTTTCTTCTTGTAACCAATATCATCTTCTGAATCACTGCTATCAAGTCTGATTCTTTTCCACTTTCTTTTGTGAAGTGGAATCCAAGTATCATCGTCTGGTTTCTTTCGTTTAGGCATTGTTTTCACTTTGCTTTCCAGTTAGGAAATGATATTGAACTGGCAAAGGATAGGGGGTTTATATAGCAATCGTCAAGCTCGAGCTGGGAAATCTGTATAAATAGGGCCCGATTTCGCTACAAATCACCATTCAGTTGCGAAACTTGAAAGAAAGAAGTCATGAACAGTAAAAAAGCAAGCAGTAGTTCTGAAGTTACTTCATCTCATATTGCTGAAATAAAGAGCAGAAGACAAATGCAGGTGTATGTGAACCCACATACACATGAGTACGAGATAACAAACATTCCATATAGTTACAAGATCAGCCACATTGGAAACTATATTGGGACATTCATATCAGAACAGATGGATAAGGATGAATATCACATCACGAAACGGAGAGTTTTCGACACACTCACAATAGATGAGATGTATGGAAATGACGAGTATGGCATGGCAAAGAAGAGAGCAGGGTTCTGCTTCATTTGTCATAAAAATGATCACTGGGCAAAGAAATGTCCAGAGAAAGATAGACGACCGTCACATTTCATCTTTGTCTTCGTGAACCCAACAACTCATGAGGTTTGGATTTCAAACACAATTGAACGTTCTGCAGAAACTATCGGATTACAGTATGTTGGAGCAACAATGTCATACTGTAATGATTACAGTCGATACAGTTTGAAAACACGCCGTGGAATGGAAAATTTCTACTACGACGAAACGAATGAAGAACTCATATCAACCAGTGAAAATCTGAAATGTCCAGTCAAAACATCAACTCTCGATACACCAACTATCGAGACACAAACTGTTGAGACTCAAACCGTCGCTGAACAATCAAATATTTCACAAGAATCGCTGCAGAGTTCATCGGTGAAAAAAGCTGGTGAAGGAAATAACCAGGGGAAGGATTGCTTCTTCTGTAAAACCAGCGATCATGGCAAAGACATTTGTCCAAAACTTGTTCTACCGAAGAAAACAGCAAGAAAAAGGAAAACAAAAAACATTTCACCGGTTCCGACCAAGAAACAAAAACTTGACTCTTAGGACTGTGAAAGCAAAACGAAGTTAGTAAAATAAAATCAATATTCACAGTTATACATGTAAAACGAAATATTTCCAATATTTGAATTCCTAATGTACATGTGTTCAATGTTTACATGCTATGTTTACACGATGTGTTTGACTCGTTTTCATTCAATGTTTTTCATTAAAGATTGAAAAATTTCAGACCGTCTTTGTTTCTTTTTTCTCAATAGGATTAACTTTCGGGGTGAGTTGATGGTCCTGAAAAGGACCTTTTTTCTTATATCCATTTCCAACAACATTTCATTGAAACGATGTTAGATTCGGATATAAGCTGGAAATCATTTGCTTCCACTGTTCATCCTCAGTCGGCGGTGAGAAAAAACGGAGATCTGGGTATAAACAACCCTTTGAAGTCAACTGGTATGTTAGCGAAGGATAAACCTCGTCCATTCTTCTTTTCCACCTATAATTCTCTGTCGGAGGGTTGAATGTGGATAGATTGGGGTATAATTTCCCCATCTTCATATCGGACTTTCCACGCCGGAATTCGAAGCCTCTTCTCTGACAAAACTCGTTTAATGCCTGATCCCGAGCCTGCTTCTCATTGATGAACTCATCCTTTTTCTCGATATCAGTATCACTGTTCAAAGTCTGTTTCTTTCGAAAAAGACGCCGCAACAATTTCGAAATGAATTTCATTTTTCAGTATGAGAAAAAAAGAATCACTTCGAGGTTTTTATACCCCCTATTATTTAAGGAACCCTTCTTTAAGTCTATATGAGAGCGGACCAGCGCGAAGACGCTTTGACCTACTGACCAACTGACCTACTTTCAGAAATAAGATTTCTGATGAGTTGAATTGACCTACTGACCTACTGACCTACTTTCAGAGCATAAGCTTCAAGAGAATCCATCTCAGTGGGGAGTATAAAAACCACAAAAATGATTCCGTTCTCTCATTAGAAATTCAATATGAATTCCGACAACTACGTCAAATCGTTTACGGTTATTTATATGACACATCCTCCTCCGAGCCAACAACAAATAAACTGGGTAAAGGAGAAGTATAAGAAAAGAGAAGGTTGTGGGATGACAGAAGAGATGAGGCTAGACTGGCTCATAAATGAGTGGCTAGCTCCGATCGGGCAGCCACTTAAGGAAAGAGTCCACCCAAATATCCCAGGCATTTACAGAGAGGAAGAATACTGGGGATAGACACCTCTTTCAAACCAAAAAAGGTCCTTTTCAGGACCACAATTCACTAGAAAGTATTATTAGTTAGCTAATTGTCTGAAAAAGGTTTAAACCCCTATATCGTACTACCCATCCTAATACACCTAGATCTACCGATAAGAAAAAATCAATACACACTTAAAACTTATCGAGATAGCAATACACTGATGTAAAATTAAAGGTTTAACGCTGTGTTTCTTGACTCAAATTCTTTCCCGGATAAAATTGTAAAAATCATATTTTGTTTCAATGTTTCATGTAAAAAGTAGTTACAAATAAGTCAAATTACGTATATTTAAAACATAGAATACTTAAAGAATGGAAATAAAGCAGTATATAGCTATACCATTGTAAAAAGTAAGAAACACAGTAAAAAAAGCAAGTCATTTCGCTACTTTTCCTTTATTATTTCTTTTACGTTTGATTCGACCAAGAAATAAAACACAGACTTAGATAGCGACAAGCTCAATGCATCGTTTCGTGTTAAAAGTTATAATATTTCTCTCAGGAAATGTCAGATATTACAAATAAAACGAGTTGGAGAAAACACAATTCAACGTCAAAAAGACGCCATTATCAAAAATCGATATTGATGCTTACGGTGAGGTCCGCGCGAATTCGTCCAATGTAAAAAGTATAAAATAGAAAAAATATTGACTAGGGCCACTTCGCAGATAGAAATTAACCTCAGCGGATCATGGATTTCGACTTGAAAGATTTATTTGTTCAACCAAATGAAGATTTATTGTCATCAGCGATAAATTCAACACTTGGACCACAGACCTGCACAAATATGCAGCAAGAAAATCAACCACCATTGAACCAGACCTATCATCCACAAAATGTTCAACTGGCAAGTACCAACGATTCAGTTTCACAGAGCATTTTGAATGAATTAAGAACCATGAATATGCGTCAAGAAGCAGCTATGAAGAGGATGATGTTAGAACTTCGCTCGTTTAACCAACATCCACCGTCGTGGAAAACATCGGATGAAAAGATATCAAAACAGACAATTCCAGTAACGTTTAAACCATCAACGTTAAAGGTACCAGTAGAGTTCACTTTCGATCAGAAAAACATTGAACAAGTTGTTGAAAGTGTTATTTCCGCGATGAAAAGAAAACATGACAACTCATCATCAACGAAACGGTCATCATCATCATCATCATCATCTACACCGGAGAGTCATCAGCAGGCTAAGAAACAATGCATGGAAAGACAACACCACGGTTCTTCAGGTCTAGGCGGCTATGGGAAAAACATGGAGAACTACCACATTCCAAACATCAAGAAAAAGAAAGAAAAAGAAATGAGGAAATGAGAACATTCCTTATTTAACATCCATAACAACGGTCCTTTTAAGGACCACAAAGTATCAAGAAGAGTATTTCCTTTCAGAGTGAAAAAAATTGTCAAAATTCGTTTTTTGCGAAATTATGTAAGACGACACCTGATTGGCCCAAAACTTGACCAATGAAAATCAAGACATCCTAACCAATGAAAAGCAAGCCATCCCGAAAGTAGGTCAATCCTCCAGAAACGTATAAAAAGAGCTGTACACTTCCAGAAATCATTATTCCAGAATTCATTATTCCAGAATTCATCACTCTACAAGATGGCACACATTCGGCAAGAATTCATCGAAATAGCCAGTCAGTTGTTGAACGTCTGTGAAAGACTTGCTCGAGTAGAGGAAATGATTAGAGAAGCAGAAAATAATGTCACTCCAGATGTTATATATCTTGGGACGGAAAGACGACGGGTGATAAGATTCAATGGTGAATCACTCACCATACAGAGAAGAACAAGACGACCATGTCCGATATGTCGTGCTCGATTCGGTTGCAGTCATGTCTAGGTATTAACACCTAGAACCAAACGGTCCTTTTCAGGACCACCCAATAACTAGAAAGAGTATTTCCTTTTCGAAATTTGACACAATGTCACACCCTCATTGTTAAAAAAAACTAAGTCCAGAACCTTGGTTAAAAAACTCAAAAGCCCAAAACGTCTCCAAAAAGGTAAAAAAAGACCGAAAAGACCCCAAACTAGGTCCGATATGCGTAAGGAAATTCAGAGTCATGAAATGGTAGGGGAGTCTAGCTACGTCGAAAACCGTAGCTAGTCTAGCCTACGAGTTCTGGACTTGGGAGGGGAGTCTGGCTACGTTTTCGGCGTAGCCAGACTCCCCTCCTTTACTACTTATCTAGTTCTGGATCTAGATCTAGTTTTCTACATTTTCTGTTCAACTCAAGATTGAAGAATAGGCCTATAGGCTAGAGTGGCCTAAAGTCGGGTATTCGACAGTCGTCAAAATTCGTATGTGATTAAAATCCTTTCCTAAATGACAACATTTTCGGGTAGTGTAACTTGAAAGCTGCTGCAGACGACATAGAATGGAATTAAGATCAATAAGTTTGAAAGCATATGAATTCTCCTTTTGACTCAATACTCTCTAGATAATCAGTGGCGGAACCAGGGGGGGGGTCGGGGGGGGGGGGTCGAACGAACCCTCCTCTATAGCCTGATTATTTCATTTTCATGCAGAATTTCAGTCAAATCCGAACCCCCCTCATAGAAATCCTGGATCCGCCACTGATAATGCTTTATTGTACACAAATCTTTTCTTTTTTCTTTCCTTTCAACAGCCGTATAAAAGTCAACTGTCACTTTTAAATTAGACTTTCACCACCCTAAAGTGCCGTTTGGGAAAGAGGAATGTCGTCTGCATTTTTATACGTGATACTCATCGTACTTTGATCCGTTCATCAATCCCACAATGCAACTGCATATTTCTGTCAAAACAAATAGCATGGCGCCTACTGCAGAGGTAAACGGAATTTTCTGATGAATTTTAGTCCTATACATGCTAAATCAGACAGTTCCATATCATTACCATTTGTAGTCACATGTTATTCGACCGTTTGATCTAGATTTTTCAAAAATTAAGCAGGAGAAATACTCAGAAACACTGAAAAGGCGACTGTAGTCAGGCACGCTAAGAAGTGGGTGGGGTAAAAAATCCCAGATTCGGCTTAAAAAAAATAATTCATTGTCATTTCAAACAGAATATATTTACCATTTAAGTGAATAGTCTTGTTAAAGGATGAGAAGAAACACACAAGCACCGTATAATGTTAGTTCTTCCCTCTCCACACAGTTTGACAGTCTCGATCAAAAAGGACCTGACAGGCTGAAAATTAGGGATGGTTATGTCCAAAATTTTCGTATCGTGATACATTGCGATATGACATGAGCGTATCCTAATACATATTGCGATATATTCATGATAATAATGTTTATGTTTAACCCATTACTGCCACAGACGATCGAGTAACACCCCTGAGTCCGCCGTCGTCTGCAATAGTTGAATACAGTAAATTAATGCCTGCTTGAGGCTACATGCACACGAAAAGTGTATGCTGTCTGCTTTGTACTAAATGAACACTCACTTCTCAAAGAAAGGTAGAATTAAGTTTTATTTTTCTGAATGTTAATCGCAGATGCCGGTAATTAATATGTCCAACAATCCCGAAGGTGAAACTAAACAAGGAGTAAATCTGTGATACTCATATGTGATGATTTGAGCGAGATCAAAAACGCCTCAAACACAGTTGTTTGATGACATAGTCATTCTAGTTTCAATATAATCACATGATTTTTCTGCATCAAAGCAGGGCCTGATCAAAGTAAGGTTACGTTTTACTATAATTTGTTTATAAAAATCATGAGTGCCAGAAAATGCAGGAAAAGGGAATGAAAACAAAACGCTTTCTACAAAGTAAATAAACTGACATTAGAAGATTTTAACACAGACACGTTAAGGTCTCTTTCTGTCATGCTGCCTCCCAATTACACAAATGAATTTGGTCAGATTTAGTTGCACATATTAAACTGGTGTCCGTATTCGACCGTTAAGACAGCCAATCTATGGATCTTTTGCATTGATTAAACAAAAAGCAAGTGTTGACAGTCATCAGACGTTCCTTTGAACGTATTTATTTTACATCGATTGGGAAGCAAGTTCTTTCAACTTATTTTAATCCCTCTCGATTCAGCTTCCTGGAAATTCACTGACCAGTACTCGCGCCGAATGTGTGGGCCAATGAGAAGCCTCAAACAACCTCCGCAACCGGGGATTGAACTCGGAACCTTTTAGTTGCTAGGCCGACGCTCTACCTCTTGACTACGGACACCAGTCATGTTAATCGGTGATTGAATGATTTACAAAAAAAAAAAGATGGAGTCAATTCTTTGAGCCACATTCAGCTTTTTGACCCACTTTTCTAAGATTGTCACCTATGGCTCTTGAAGTTGCTATCGCCAGTGGGAGCCCTGTCAATCATTTATACCTAAGGAACAAGATAAAAATACAATTTTTTGGGCATTTTGAGATATATTTACGGAAACTACCGAAGAGTCTCGAAAAAACCAATATTTCCAAATCGTGCCACATTACGCATCATCGGCGAAGGATCAGACATCGTGAAGGACTCAAAATTTTTGTTCAACATTCAGTCTGATAGTATAGTACATCTCTTTGTACCGCGTCATTTATGCTACAGCGGTAATCAAAACATTGTTTATTTGCAGACAAAGCATCAACTACCAATTGCCTACAGTGTCAAACAATATCAAAAGCAATATTATTTACTCTTATCCTCGACGTTTACTTATATGATCAGGGGTTGAAAAATCCACTCGCCCGCTCGCATTGGCGAGTAGAAAATGCCGTAGGACGAGTAGATTTGGGGACGAACTAGTCCGACGGGGCGAGTGCAAATTTAGGGCTTGAATCACGCTGATTGAGGGGAAAAAATAAAGGATAGAAAAGAAAGTATTTATTTAAACTTCATATCGGAAACAATAATATTCGCTGTAAATACGACCTTTCCCTGTTTGTGTCGATCAATCCCGTAAGTGAAACTAAACAAGGAAACTAGAGTAAATCTGTGTTACTCATATGCGATGATTTGAGCGAGATCAAAGAGGCCGCAAACACAGTCAACTGATGACGTAGTCATTCCAGTTTCAATATAATCACGTGATTTTTCCGCACCCAAATAAGGTTACGTTTTACTATGATTTGTTTACAAAAGTCGCGCGTGCCAGAAAAGTGCGGGAAAATTGGATGACGCAATGAAAACAAAACGCTATCTACGCAGTAAATACACTGACGTTAGATGGTTTTAACACAGACGCGTTGTCTCTTTCTGTTATGCCGCCTCGCGATTACACAAAGAAATTCTTTCACATTTACCGGGTAGTTGTACATATTAAAATGGTGTGCTTACTCGACCATTTCGACAGCTAATCTATCTTTCGAATTAAATAAAAAGTAAGTGTTTACAGTAATGTTAATCGGTGATTGATTTATGGTAAAAGATGGAGTCAAGTCTGAGCCACATTCGATTTATTGACCATCTTTTTTAATAAAATTGTTGCCTTATTCGCATAGATGACTTTTGAAGTGGCGATCGCCAGCGCGAGCCCTGTCTGTCATTTATACCGAAGAAACTTTACTTGTAGAGTCAAAGAGTTATGTTATTTGCATAATAATGCATCCGTAAGAGCCAACAGTCTAAAATTTTCTTCGTCTTTAAGGGCGAGTTGGGTTGCCGTAAGGGCGAGTAGAAATTCAGAGCTACTAGTCCTACAGGACTAGTAGGTTTGAAGAAATTTTTCAACCCCTGTATGATTATTTCGGCTGCGTTAGATTGTATATAGAAATAGAAAACAAGGAATGTTTTCATGCCCTAAATTATAACAATTTTCTACTGATTCCATTAAGTACAGACTCAAAATTTAATAAAATTTTGGCAGACCAATATATGGCAGATCTTAAAAAGTGTCAGACTGCTGGACTGTTATAATCATCATCATCCTGTTTAGATGCCCAGTTTCAATCGGAGCCTTCCTCTCCATGTCTGACGGTCTAGGGGGTTGGTGTTTGTTAAACCAGCAATCTCACGGTCCCTCCGGACAACTTCCTCCCATGTAAGTTTGAGTCGGCCTCATGATCTATTTTTCAGTCATCCAGCATTTCATTCTACATGACCGAGCCATCTGAGTCTGTTGGCCCTCAGGGTTTTGGAAAGGTCCTTGTCACCCATTTGAGAGATCAATCGCCAAATCCTTTATCTAAAGAGGCATCAAAAAGTGTAATTGTGTGGTAATGGGTTAAACACTACCCTTTTTATCTGTAGCTCTATAATTATAATTATAATTACAGGGAATGGAGGAGAAAGGAGCCAGAAATGTTATCCTCTTTGATGCCACAAAGAAAGAACTTTTCACACCTAACAATGGATTTAAGACATTAAACAGAAAGCTCAGATCTACTTGGAAAATTAACACGTTAGTATATTATAGTTTGTACTTTTCATTTTTTAGCTCGACTTTTCGAAGAAAATGAGAGCTTATACTGTCACCCGGGCGTCGGCGTTGGCGTCGGCGTTGGCGTTGGCGTTGCAACCAAGGTTAAAGTTTTTTCAAACATCTATAACTTCCATACTATCAAAAGGGATTCAACCCAAACTTGGTATACTTATTCACCATCACACCCTCTACCTTACTATCAGGGCCCATGACCCTGGGACCACTCTATTTGGAGTTATGCCCCCTTTATACTAAGCAACTTAGAAAGTCGAGCGCGCTGTCTTCGGACAGCTCTTGTTCAGTTGAGGAAAGAGAGTTGAGGAAAGAGAACTGTGTAAGTTGTCAATAATTGAGCATTTGTCCGTTTTGAATCCATGTCAACTAATTAAAAACTTAAGTAACCAGCATTGGTGTTAAGTTTTGACAGAGTTAAATGTTGAAACTATATACTTTTGTTATAATATGCTTGACAGCTTCACAGATGACATTAAAATCAACTATGTCCTAGGCAACTGTTTATCAATTCAACTATTACCTTGATCTTGTCTGACTTTCAGCTGAGATTGGCCAAGTTAACCCTTTCCCAAACAAGACCTGGTTTTGACGTCTGTTATAAAAAAGGCTTGGGAAAACATTGAAACAAAAGAAGAAACTGCTGATAACCAGCAGTTTCTCCTTTTGTCTCAATATTTTCCATGCAATATTTTACTGGTACACAAATTCTATCTTTAATATCTTCCATTTTGTCATTTTTGGTAGTTTTTGAAGAGTATGACTATCAACCTTAAATTTTGCTGTTTGGGAAAGGGTTAAGCTGTTGACCTCTTCCCCAAAACAATTTAGTGTTCTCACAACCATCCTAGTGGCGACAGTTTTGAATATTGAAAAATAAAATAAACATGTCTTAACCCTTTCCCAAACAACAAAATTTTTGGGTGATCCAATCTGAAAGCTGCTGCAGACAACAAAATGAGTGTTGATAAAGATAAGATTTGTGAATGATACAGCTCAGAAAATATTTAGACAAAAGGAGAAACTGCTGGTTATCAGCAGTTTCTTCTTTTGTTTCAATGTTTTCCCAAGCCTTATCTATTACGGACGTCAAAACCAGGTCTTTTTTGGGAAAGGGTTAAAAGTTTTATTTTTGGGAAAACGTAAAATACCGGTAAATACATACACTGTACATCTATTTGTTAGCTCACCTGAGCACGAAGTGCTCAAGGTGAGCTATTGTGGTCACTCAATGTCCGTCGTCCGTCCGTCCGTCCGTCCGTCTGTCCGTCCGTCCGTCTGTCCGTCTGTCCGTCTGTCAACAATTTGGTGTTAACACTCTAGCATCCACAAAAGTTGGCCAATCTTAATCAAACTTGGTCAAAGCAAGTATGGTCATAAGTTCTCGGATGAGTTCGAATATGGGCCTGATCGGACTTGGAAGTCTGGAGTTATTTGCCCTTGAACGTAAAAAATAGCTATTTTTGACTTTGTTAACACTCTAGCATCTACAATTATTGATCAATCAAGACAAAACTTGGACATAATGTTGGAGACCATAAGATCTCGGATGGGTTCAATTTTCAGTCTGATCTGACCAGAAAGACGAGAGTTATGTGCTCTTGAATTTGACAAAATTGCCATTTTTGGCAGTTTTCGACCTTGTTTACACTCTAGAATCTACAATTATGAATCAATCAAGACAACATTTGGACACAATGTTGGGGACCATAAGATCTGGGATGAGTTTGATTTTCAGTCTGATCTGATCAGAAAGTCGAGAGTTATGTGCCCTTGAACTTGACAAAATTGCCGTTTTTGACTGTTTTCGACCTTGTTAACACTCTAGAATCTACAATTATCAATCAATCAAGACAAAATTTGGACACAATGTTTTGGATCATAAGATCTTGGATGAGTTTGATTTTCAGTCTGATCTAATCAGAAAGTCGAGAGTTATGTGCCCTTGAACTTGACAAAGTTGCCGTTTTTGACTGTTTTCGACCTTGTTTACACTCTAGAATCTACAATTATTGACTAATCAAGACAAATTTTGGACACAATGTTGGAGACCATAATATTTTGATTTAGTTTGATTTTCAGTCTGATCTTACCAGAAAGACGAGAGTTATGTGCTCTTGAATTTGACAAAATTGCCATTTTTGGCAGTTTTCGACCTTGTTTACACTCTAGAATCTACAATTATGAATCAATCAAGACAACATTTGGACACAATGTTGGGGACCATAAGATCTGGGATGGGTTTGATTTTCAGTCTGATCTGATCAGAAAGTCGAGAGTTATGTGCCCTTGAACTTGACAAAATTGCCGTTTTTGACTGTTTTTGACCTTGTTAACACTCTAGAATCTACAATTATCAATCAATCAAGACAAAATTTGGACACAATGTTTTGGATCATAAGATCTTGGATGAGTTTGATTTTCAGTCTGATCTAATCAGAAAGTCGAGAGTTATGTGCCCTTGAACTTGACAAAGTTGCCGTTTTTGACTGTTTTCGACCTTGTTTGCACTCTAGAATCTACAATTATTAATTAATAAAGACAAAACTTAGACACAATGTTTGGGACCATTAAGATCTCAGATGAGTTTGATTTTCAGTCTGATCTGATCAGGAAGTCGAGAGTTATGTGCCCTTGAATTTGGAAAAAACTGCTTTTTCGGCTGCTTTCGACATTGTTTATACTCTAGAATCTACAATTATTTATCAATCAAGACAAAACTTGGACACAGCTGGGCACCATAAGATCTCGTATAAGTTGGATTTTCACAACGCTATTGACCATAAGTTCGTTCTCAGTCTTAAAGTCATAAATATTAATTGAATTGAACAAAAGTGTTGCTCATATCATTTTGGTTCAGGTGAGCGATATAGGACCATCATGGTCCTCTTGTTTTATTCTTCTAGAAACAAAGAAGAGATATCCGATGACAAACTTGCAGGAGTCAGAATTTTTGTGTTGGGTGGACCAAGGGAGAAATTCTCACAAGCTGAGGTAGGTGCAGTTGAACTCAAATGATTTCAGTGCTCATGTTTAGTCAGTGTAAGTCAGTGATCTTATTACATGCATTATAATCGTTAAAGGTTAACCCTTTACCAAACAAGACCGCGTTTTGGCGTCCCTAATAAAAAGGATTGGGAAAACATTGAGGCAAAAGAAGAAAATTCTGATAACCAGCATTTTTAGCTCACCTGAGCATGAAGTGCTCAAGGTGAGCTATTGTGGTCGCTTTTTGTCCGTCGTCCGTCCGTCCATCTGTCTGTCCGTCCGTCCGTCCGTTCACAATTTCTTTCAACATCTTCTCCTAAACCATTGGACCAATTTTGACCAAACTTGGCAGGAATGTTCCTTGTGTGATACTTTTCAAAACTTGTTCATGAATTTTTGATTTGTCAAAAAATGTGGGCGTGGCAGGCAGAAAGGGGCTTATCAGACTAGAAATCATAAGAAAATTCTTTAAAAATCAACCATTGGGCCCAATTGAACCAAACTCGGCAGGAATATTCCTTGAGTCACTCTTTTCAAAATTTGTTCACAAATTTTTATATTTGTCAAAAAATGTGGCTGTGGCAGGGAGAAAGGGGCTTATTAGACTTAGAGAAATCATTAGAAAATTCTTTAAAAATCAACCATTGGGCCAATTTGAACCATACTTTGCAGGAATGTGCCTTGAGTCATTCTTGTCAAAATTTGTTCACAATTTTTTTCATTTGTCAAAAATTGTGGCAGTGGCAGGGAAAAAGGGGCTTATCAGACTTGGAGAAATCAGAAGAAAATTCTTTAAAAATGAACCATAGGGCCAATTTGAACCATACTTGGCAGGAATGTGCCTTAAGTCATTCTTTTCAAAATTTGTTCAGAAATTTTACATTTGAAAAAAAATAGCATGGCCGTGGCAGGGATAAAGGGGCTTATTAGACTTAGAGAAATCATAAGAAAATTCTTTAAAAATCAACCATTTGGCCAATTTGAACCAGACCTTGCAGGAATGTGCCTTGAGTTATTCTTTTCAAAATTTGATCACAAATCTTTTTATTTGTAAAAAATTGTGGCCTTGGCAGGGAGAAAGGGGCTTATCAGACTTGGAGAAATCATAAGAAAATTCTTTAAAAATCAACCAATGGGCCAATTTTAAGCAGACTTTGCAGGAATGTTCTTTGAGTCTCTCTTTTCAAAATTTGTTCATAGTTTTTTTCATTTGTAAAAAACTGTGACTGTGGCAGGGAGAAAGGGGTTTATTAGACTTAGAGAAATCATAAGAAAATTCTTTAAAAATCAACCATTGTGCCCAATTGAAGCAGACTTTGCTGGAAGGTTCCTTGAGTGACCCTTCTCAAAACTTTTTCGCAGATTTTTGATTCATCAAAAAATGTGGGTGTGGCAGGGAGGAAGGGGCTTATCGGACTTAAAGAAATCATAAGAAAATTCTTTAGAAATCAACCATTGTGCCCAATTGAACCAGACTTTACTGGAATGTTCCTTGAGTTACTCTTTTCAAAATGTGTTCACAATTTTTTCCATTGGTAAAAAAATGTGGGCATGGCAGGGAGGAAGGGCTTATCAGACTTAGAGAAATCATAAGAAAATTCTTTAAAAATAAACCATTGGGCCAATTTTCTATTTCCCTTATCTGTTGCTCTCAGGCTGGCCCCATGTTTATCTTATGTAAACAAATAAGGGATTAGCTTTAGCTTATCAGATGGTAATCTTTCACTATATTCTTTCAATCACAGACAAAATCTTGTTAATTGAGCCTATCATAAATGATCAATCTCTAACAGATCAGTATGCTTTGAAAATTAGCCCTATGTTGTATATTGCGAAATCATGAAATAATTGTTGAAAATTAACTAACTCAATAATTGTGCTAATTCATACCCAACCTTACAGGATCGATTGGAACAAAATTATTTCTTAGTTGTTTCCAAACAGAAAGTCCTTATAAGTTTCATGCCTTTGAATTTGACAAAATTGCCATTATCACTCTTGTCATCTTGATTCAGGTGAGTGATTTAGGACCATCATGGTCCTCTTGTTTCCTTTTGCCTCAATATTTTCTGTGCTGTTTGAACACACATTTTATCTTCATCCACATCTGAAATTGTTTTGAATGAGAGCAGTCAATATTTATGCTGTATGGGAAAGGGTTAAAACAATTAATAGTCTATGAGGAGTTAACCCTTTCCCAAACAAGACCTGGTTTTGACGTTCCTAATAGAAAAGGCTTTGGAAAACATTGAAACAAAAGAAGAAACTGCTGATAACCAGCAGTTTCTCCTTTTGTCTCAATATTTTCTGTGCCATATTTTACACAAATCTAATCTTTAATAACATCCATTTTGTCATTTGTGGCAGTTTTTGAAGTGGACCACCCTAAAATCTTGCCGTTTGGGAAAGGGTTAAGCTCAGTGCCCTTTGATTTCTTTTATTCTTCAGAATGAGAAGTAAGCATTGAATTTTTTTTATGAATCCTGTGGATCTGGAAAAAGTGCTCTTATGGCATTTTAGAAACAACATATGCACAGTCTGATCAAGATCCATATTGTTCTCTTATATCTATCTAATGACCTGTAGCAACTGTATGAGACCAGTATTGATCCTAATCAGACTGATCAATCAAACTGCATTTAGGTACAATTTGATCTGGTACTCCAGGGTAAGACACTAACTTTCCCAACCAAGGAGTCCGCTGGACTCCCATCAAGAGAACTTGGGGAGTCCAGTGGAAAATAAAGGAGTCCGAAAAAGAAGCAAATATTTTATGTTGCATGCATGTTAACTAGTCAATGTCATTCTCATGTCTGCATAGAATACTAAACATAAATTCAGGATACTAGATCCTGTTATCTAGCGCTACCAGCTTACTTATCATTTTGCTTATAATTCTTCGGCAGAATTTTTAAGGAGTCAGCCGGACTCCCTAAGTTGAAAATCAGGGAGTCCCACCAATTTTTAGGGAGTCTAGGACTCGCGGACTCCCCTTAGTGTCGAACCCTGTACTCAGTGCTCTAAAATCCTATAAAGGACCTTATTCCAGATTTTTATGCCCCCTTTCGAAGAAAATGGGGGTATATTGATTTGCAAGTGTCGGTCGGTCGGAAGGTCGGTCGGTCGGTCGGAAGGTCGGTCGGTCGGTCGGTCCGTAGGTCGGTCGGTCTGTCCGTAGACCAAACCTTGTCCGGAGCATAACTCGAAAAGTATTAAAGGTAGAATCATGAAACTTCACAGGTGGATAGATCTCATCATGGAGAGGTGCAGTGCTCAAGAACCGTAACTCTGCTGATCATATTTTTGGAGTTATTGCCCTTTGTTGATTTTCAAACTTGATTCTTGTCCGGAGCATAACTCGAAAAGTATTAAAGGTAGAATCATAAAACTTCACAGGTGGATAGATCTCATCATGGAGAGGTGCAGTGCACAAGAACCGTAACTCTGCCGATCAAATTTTTGGAGTTATTGCCCTTTGTTGATTTTCAAACTTGATTCTTGTCCGGAGCATAACTCAAAAAGTATGTTAGGTAGAATCATGAAACTTTACAGGTGGATAGATCTCATTAGGGAGAGGTGCAGTGCACAAGAACCGTAACTCTGCTGATCATATTTTTGGAGTTATTGCCCTTTGTTGATTTTCAAACTTGATTCTTGTCCGGAGCATAACTCAAAAAGTATGTAAGATAGAATCATGACACTTTACAGGTGGATAGATCTCATTATGGAGAGGTGCAGTGCACAAGAACCGTAACTCTGCCGATCAAAATTTTTGAGTTATTGCCCTTTGTTGATTTTATAACTTGATTCTTGTCCAGAGCACAACTCAAAAAGTATGTAAGGTAGAATCATGAAACTTTACAGGTGGATAGATCTCATTATGGAGAGGTGCAGTGCACAAGAACCGTTACTCTGCCGATCAATTTTTTGGAATTATTGCCCTTTGTTGATTTTCAAACTTGATTCTTGTCCGGAGCATAACTCAAAAAGTATGTTAGGAAGAATCATGAAACTTTACAGGTGGATAGATCTCATTATGGAGAAGTGCAGTGCCTAAGAATCGTAACTCTGCTAATCATATTTTTGGAGTTATTGCCCTTTGTTGATTTTCAAAGTTGATTCTTGTCCGGAGCATAACTCAAAAAGTATATAAGGTAGAATCATGACACTTTACAGGTGGATAGATCTCATTATGGAGAGGTGCAGTGCACAAGAACCGTTACTCTGCCGATAAAATTTTTTGAGTTATTGCCCTTTGTTGATTTTATAATTTGATTCTTGTCCAGAGCACAACTCAAAAAGTATGTAAGGAAGAATCATGAAACTTCACAGGTGGATAGATCTCATTATGGAGAGGTGCAGTGCACAAGAACCATAACCTTGCCGATCAACTTCTTGGAGTTATTGTCCTTTGTTGATTTTAACACTTAATTCTTAACCTTGCCTATATCTCATGTATTTTTACACATACAGACTTGATATCTCACACATAGATACCTCCTATCTACATCAATCACATTTGACCATGACCTTGGACCTTGTGACTTTGACCTCGGAGTTTGACCTACTTTGAAAAAAAATTAAACCGGGCATATATCTCATGACCTGTTACACATACAGCCTTGATATTTCACACATGGATACCTCCTACCAAGACCTTTCACAATTGACCATGACCTTGGACCTTGTGACCTTGACCTTGGACTTTTACCTACTTTTATAAAATTTAAACATAGCTGATATATCATGTCCTTTTACACATACAGCCTTGATATTTGACACATGGACACCTGACCGAGACCTTTCACATTTGGGCCGAGCCCGGATAGCTCAGTCGGTTACGTCGGAGTCTGTCAATCCAGGGGTCTCGAGTTCGAACCCCGGCTCGGCCAGTATCCATTCTGACATTTGACAAAAGTCATTTGTCTCTCACCAATGGGTGTGAATCATCTATGTGAGAGAGCAGCTGGAGGCTCGGTTTGGATATTGTGGTTGTACTGGTGCGAGAAATACCAGGAACCCACGGTTAGGTGCTCCAGCCGCCGCGATATGACCCTGGTAGTTGAAAACGGCGTAAAACCCCAATAAACTCAAACCTTTCACATTTGACCATAACCTTGGACCTTGTGACCTTGACCTTAGTGTTTGACCTACTTCTATAATACATTAATCTGGCCTATATTTTATGTCATTTTACACATACAGCATTGATATTTCACACATGGTCACTTCCAACCAAGACATTTCACATTTGACCATGACCTTGGACCTTGACCATGAAGTTTGACCTACTTTTAAAAAACTTAAACTAGGCCTATATTTCATGTCCTGTTACCTATACAGTCTCGATATCTTACACATGGACACCTCCTACCAAGACCTTTCACCTTTGACCATGACCTTGGACCTTGTGACCTTGACCTTGGTGTTTGACCTACTTTTATAATACATTAATCTGGCCTATATTTCATGTCATTTTACACATATAGCCTTGATATTTCACACATGGTCACTTCCAACCAAGACATTTCACATTTGACCATGACCTTGGACCTTGACCTTGGAGTTTGACCTACTTAAAAAAACTTTAAACTATGCATATATCTCATGTCCTGTTACCTTTACAGCCTCAATATTTTACACATGGACACCTCCTACCAAGACCTTTCACATTTGACCATGAGCTTGGCCTGTGTGACCTTGACCTTTGATTTTTACATACTTTTAGAAATCTTTAACCTAGCCTTTATCTTTTGTCCTATTACACCTACAGCCTTGATATTTCACACAGAGACACCCCCTACCAAGACCTTTAACATTTGACCATGACCTTGAATATTGCAACCTTGACCTTGGAGTTTGACCTACTTTTAAAAAACTTAAACCAGGCATATATATAATGTCCTTTTACACCTACAGCCTTGATATTTCACACATGGACACCTCCAACCAAGATCTTTCACATTTGACCATGACCTTGACTTTGGCATTTGGCCTACTTTTAAAAACTTTAATCTGGTCTATATTTCATTTTACTTTTACATATACAGCCTTGATATTTCACACATAGACACCTCCTACCAAGACCTTTCATATTTGACCATGACCTTGGACCTTGTTAACTTGACCTTGGACTTTGACCTACATCAAATGCAGGTACTTGAAGGGGGCATATATGTTTTACAAACATCTCTTGTGACTCAAGTGTTAGCTTGTATGCATATGGACAACACATTATAACTTCCCTATATTTCAGTTTGATGTATTGAAGCGGTACTTGGACACAGGGGGTAGTATCCTAGTGTTGATGGGAGAAGGGGGAGAATCTAGATTTGATACAAACATAAACTGTTTATAAATAAACACTGTATATTTCAGTTTGATGTATTGAAGCGGTACTTGGACACAGGGGGCAGTATCCTGGTGTTGATGGGAGAAGGGGGAGAATCTAGATTTGATACAAACATAAATTTCTTCCTAGAGGAATATGGCATCAGTGTCAACACAGGTAAGGTTTAACCCATTACCAACCAACAAAATTTTAGCCTAGTCCAAACTCATAGGTGTTGCAGACGACAATTTCCATTGAACAGAATTTAACATATTTTGGTCTTTCTTGGTAGAAAATATTGTGGGAAATGAATTGTCACAAGCAATTTCTTCATTTTCAACAATGTTTTCCAAAGCCTTTATTTTGTGGGGCGTCCAAAAACGTCAATGTGTTGGAAAGGTTTGAATTAAAAAAATATTATATTATTATCATAAAATTTTACTGGACTATCTGTTGTGCACACTATTTAACAGCTACTTTGAAAGACTTTGTTTTGGTTATTTTTATCCAGATCTGCCTGTTTGTAATATTAGTCCATGGGCCCATAACCGAAACCCTCCCCCCCAGTGGGATTTTTGAAGACCTATATTTTCTTGAAGCTTATGATGTATAGTAATGAATTCAGGTTGTTGTTCAATTTAAAACTGCTGGATAAGCAAATGGCGGGCTCGTTACCATGGCAACCGTCCATTTTTCTACAATCCAGCGCTTGGATCAATTAATTGCAATAAAATTACTTATTTTTGTCATAAATCTTTCAAAATAGTTTTAAATTATTACCAAGATATTTCTCTCACAATATTGATATTTTTTAGAAAATTTGCTAATTTGCATATTCATGAATATTAATGAGAAAGTAAGAAAATGTGTTTAATTTGCTAAAAACAAGACTTTACTAGTGAATTTAAACCTCCCTAACAGGTAAGATTTTTGAAGATCTATATTTTCTTGAAGCTTATGATGTATTTTAATACATTCACTTTGTTATTTGATTTAAAAATGCTGGATAAGCAAGTAGTTGGCTTGTTTCCATGGTAACCACCCATTTTCATTCGTTCTAGCGCTTGGATCAATTAATTGCAATAAAATTACTTATTTTGGTCAGAAAACATTGAGGCTAGTTTTAAAATGTTGTCATTACATTTCTCTCACAACCAAAATATTTTCCAGAAAATTTGCTAATTTGCATATTTATGAATATTAATGAGATTGTGGAAAATATGTGTTTAATTTGCAAAAAGACGACTTTACTAGTTTACTAGTGAATAGAAACCCTCCCTACTATGTGGCATTTTTTAAGACCTATATTTTCTTGAAGCGCAGGAAACATATTAATGAATTCAGGTTCTTGTTTGATTTAAAAGTGCTGGATAAGAAAATGGTAGGTCTGTTACCATGGCAACTGCTCATTTTCCTACGTTTCAGTACTTGGATCAATTAATTGCAATAAAATATTTTAAAATACTTATTTAAGATATATACTTATTTTGGTAATAAAACATAAGACTATTTTTAAAATTTTAAATATACACTTTTCTTGAAATCATTTTTATTTAGCTAATTTGCATATTCATGAATATTAATGAGAAAGTAGAAATATGTGTTTAATTAGCTAAAACAAGGCTTTTCTATGGAATAAATATGCTGAGGCGATACGTTTTTATAATGCTTAATGTTTCAAATGAATAAGAACACTAATAGATAAATAATAAGTTCATAAACCATTCATCAGCTACACAGAACAAGCAAATACGGGCTTATTCGCATTCACAATTATTTGCATACTTTTCTCTAGATGGCAAATAAAATCTCAAATATTCTCGTTAATGACTTTCATTTTTGCATCTTTTTCTTTAAATTGTTTACTTGTTGTGTTTGAAAACTAAAATTTCATGATTTGCCCATTAAAAGGGAGAATCTTAACAATATATGCTCTGAAAAATTACTGTATAAATGGCAATAAAATTCCATTTAGCGCAAATGACATGCTGAAAACTTAAACCTGCTTTCTTTGATTTTTTTTCTATGTGAAATACAGTTTTCTTTTATACAAGAAACTTTATTTTGTTAAAGTTAAGTACTAAAAAGGCGTTTTAATAATGAATTTCCATTGGAGTACATTTATGGTCACCTTTGATTTATACCATTTTTGCCTTGTAATGCATGCTTTTTTACATTTTGCTCCAAGTTTAAACTTAACAATATTATTGGAGACATGCTGTACAGTAGAGAAATCTTCCCAACCACTTCTATTGATTGGAATGCTATGTTACAGGAACACAGTTTACCAAATATATTCTAATAAGCGATAGTTGAAATTGGACAATTTCATATTTGCACTGTCATGTGCATTAATTGATGATTTAAAATTGCCTATAATAGCAACTGAATTATTCATTTCTTTATCAAATTGCATTCGAGTGACATCGTTTTACACCTTTATAATTCAGAATACTTATATGTGATAATATAAACAGTTATAAATTGTACATATTGTCGTTGTTAATGCAAAACCTCGTATCTCGTTTTTGAAAAATTTCAAAGGGGAGGGAAAAAAAGTGTAATAACTTTTCCCAAATTGAAATGTTTTACTTGAAATTTGGACATAATGTTCATAAATAATGTATCATTGATACTGTTCGATCAAAATATTTCAAAACCTTCGAGAATCGTCTAAACTGGACACACAAGTTTGTGCTTTGAAAATCGCAAGAATCGACATACGAGGTTTTGCATTTACACCGACGATATGTACCTTATTGGTTGGATACCAGTACTTCGAAGACACTTGATTTGTGAGGAATCCTCGTATTCGTGTAACAAAATGTTGTTTTGAAAGACTAAGTTTAAATAGCAAACACAATTTCTGTTGATTATGATGAGAGGGAAACACATCATATTCCAAATTCTAGTGTTGTAAAATGTCGCTGGCCGAAGATTTGAAATCCTTCATTTTGTTACCAGTTTTTAGATATGCTCATGCATTTCTTAATTCATTTCAAACATTTCCACCACAAATTAGTTTTTGGAATTCTGACTTTTGTGGAAGACAACAAGCTAACCTCAGGATGAGGTAAAATCCATAAAACACAAGAACTAGCTATGAATAACACATATAAGCAATTTCCAATCAACCAAGGAATCCGCGATTTATATAATTATGTCATTATATGTGCACAAACTTGTCTAAATATACGGTTATTAGAAAGCCTTTTCACAAAAAAGGGAGAGCCTGCTATGGTTCGACACTTGTATTGAAAAGGGACTGAGGGTAAAACATGCATGAGTTTACTGGTCTTCTGTACCATCTTATTCTCAAGTAAAATATCATGGTTTGGGGGGGGGGGGGAGCAGGGGTTATAACGCGACAGAGAAACTTAAGAAGATGATGCTCGGTCTGAAGGCAAAGTTGCAACCACTGTCGACGGTATGTGTCATAAATTCAAAGATCTGATAAACTTGCTGAGCGAATTAAAGTAAGAAATTGCCCATGCATTATCGTTTTCAAGATATTGCTTGATCGCAAAAGGATGCACAAACTTACAGACTGTAGGGTCTAAAATTCCTCAACGATAAGCAAATGACAAAAAGATTGACAAAGAGTACATGTTGCATTCTCATGAACGAAAAAAAGGTCCAGAGTCCTAGGTACGTTGGTATGGAATCCCAAGGGCCAAGAAAATTATTCAATATTTTACAGACAAGGTTCAGTATTCAATGTTTTTGGGACAATTGGGGGTTGCAATAAAATATTTTGTTGGACATATTACCCAAGAAAGGAACAATTAATGAAGCATACTATGTCAAGTTGCTAGACAATCTGAAGCAGACCATACGTGAGAAATGTAGCGGCAAACACTCAAAATGTGACCGCTGCTTGCAACTGGAAATTACATTAGTACACAATTGCCAACATACAATGGATGCTGTCGAGAAAAATGGGTATCAATTTAGATCGCACCCTTCCTATCCACATGACCTTGCTGCTATCGACTTCTTTCCTAAAAGGGACACGAATGGTTGCAATTTTAAGTCTCATGAAAGAAGTTATTGATGCAATTTAGGTGTGGTTCTTTGGAAACTTCTCGGACTTCTTTACTTCTGGACTAATGTCACTTGACCACCTTTAACGTTGATTAATAAACCATTTTTAGCGTGGCAAAAGTGTTGATATTGGTGTTTTGTATTAAACATATCCACCCCACAAAAAAGAGCTTAAACGCTTTATGACCAAAATAAACCATAATGTCTTTATACCCTCTATAACACATATTATCCAAAGCGTCCATTGTCCATGTAAAGCGGCCCATACACGATCAACATCATTGACAATATTATTCAGTCATAATATTCACAATATTTTTATAGCCACCCATGCACAATCAATATTATTGACAATATTAATTTAGAGAACACTCAACCATGGGTAACATAACATCAATAAAAATATTGAAGAAAATATTTCAGCGATCGCAGATATTCGTCAATAGTTTTGACAATCCTTCAATATTTCCCATTCACGGTCAATATTATTGTCAATACCTAATATTGACAATAATATTGTCAATAATATTGATCGTTTATGGGCCGCATAAGACTTAAAACCTTCATGCAAAAAGATACCAATGATGTACTCCAATGTGGACTCATTATCAAAGAATCGGGTACATGGTGTCTATCAAGAGGGAAAATGCTTATCTCTCCTAGAAAATAATCAATTTGGATTTTCTTCAGTACTTAATTTATGGGATTGGGGATTTATTACCATTTATACGGTAATTAGGACCGTTTTGGAAATATATATTTTTAAGGTTACTGTAATTATTCTAATAAACGCCCGGGCGTTTATTAGAAACATGGTCGATGGAAAATTAGGGGGTGGCCGTTCATTAGAGGTATTCTAATTTTGTAGGTCATAATTTGCAAAGCAAGTGTCAATTCATGGACACGAAGTTCAGGAAGTCAAAATCAGCAAAGTGGGCTCATATGGACTGCAAAATACAATTTTTTGATGCAATTCCTTCATTCAAAACAGATTGAGGGCTGTACATCCTCTTTCTCATTGATTTTAGAAATGAACTTTGTGTATGACTTACATTATTTTGATCCAGAATCAGGGGATGGGCGTTTATTAGAATCACCTTTTTTGCTTAAATTGTGCTTGAAATAAACAAATTTTAAGCCGAGTTTTGGGGGATGGGCGTTTATTAGAATATGTGCGTTTATTAGAATAATTACGGTATGTCATTTATTTACTTGTTGAATCATGTAGTTTTAATAAGAAGTTGAAATACATTTGAAAATACAATATTAAGTGCAGAAGATTTGCAGAAATGAAAAACATTTACATCATTTTTGCATATCTGAGATTTTGGCGGCCATTTTGAAAATTAAAAAAAAAAAATAGAAATGACAAAAAAGCCTATTATAAGCATGGCAACACTTTTAGATTTAATATACTCAATTTTCTTAAGAAACATACAGAACATGATTACAAATTATAGGGCAGTGATATTTCGATATTTAGTCAAGTGGTCATTTTGCGGCGGCCACCTTGAAAATCATTTGAAATGTCGAATATATCCTAAAATGTTGATAGTCAACACTTTGACTTTTATTACAAGGCATCTAATAAACACTTTAATACAAATTCTAGCAATTATTCGCTGTGGAAATGATTTCCAAATGCAAAGTAAATATAAACAAAGGCAATATCTATACTATTTTTCTCTTGTTTTACATATTCAAGGGCCATAATTCGTGCTAATTTTGGTGTAAAATTATTTTGTACTATTTAACGATATGAATTGATAAAATCTATAAGCATTTTGGTCATTTGCGCTTAAATTTGGGTTATTTTGGATCCCATGAATGTGTATAAGGTGAGTTATAAACAAGTATTTTTTTGTAATTCAAGGGGAGATAATCAATCGTTCCGCATATGCTTATCCAGCACTTATATATCAAACAACAAGTTGCATTTGAAAGGGAATTCATCAAGCTTTACAATGATATAGGTGTCATAAAATCCCGGTAGGGGGGGACCTAGGGTGTAGCCAGCCCACGGACTATATGTAATTCTTTTCAAGGAGCATTATTATCTGAGAGTAGTTTGATTGCGCATATTAACCCTTTCCCAAACAAGACCTTCTTTTGACGTCCTTAGAATTAAATGCTTGGGAAAACATAGAGACAAAAGAAGAAATTGCTGATATCAGCAATTTCTCCGTTTGTCTCAATGTTTTCCACGCTATATATTGCATAAGTATCATCTTTATCAACATTGATTTTGTCGTCTGTAGCAGCTTTCAAATTGGAACAGCCTAAAATTTTGTCGTTTGGGAAATGTTTGATATCAAGGATATTGTGATTCTCATGTCCTCTTTTTAGCTCACCTGAGCACGAAGTGCTCAAGGTGAGCTATTGTGGTCACTCAATGTCCGTCGTCCGTCCATCCGTCCGTCCGTCTGTCCGTCCGTCCGTCTGTCTGTCAACAATTTGGTGTTAACACTCTAGCATCCACAAAAGTTGGCCAATCTTGATCAAACTTGATCAAAGCAAGTATGGTCATAAGTTCTCGGATGAGTTCGATTATGGGCCTGATCGGACCTGGAAGTCTGGAGTTATTTGCCCTTGAACGCAAAAAATAGCTAGTTTTGACTTTGTTTACACTCTTGCATCTACAATTATTGATCAATCAAGACAAAACTTGGACATAATGTTGGAGACCATAAGATCTTGCATGACTTTAATTTTCAGTCTGATCTGATCAGAAAGACGAGAGTTATGTGCCCTTGAATTCGACAAAATTGCCATTTTCGGCAGTTTTCAACCTTGTTTACTCTCTAGAATCTACAATTATTGACAAATCAAGACAAAATTTGAACACAATGTTTAGGACCATAAGATCTTTGATGACTTTAATTTTCAGTCTGATCTGAACAGAAAGATCAGAGTTACATGCCCTTGAATTTGACAAAATTGCCATTTTCAGCTGGTTTCGACCTTGTTAACACTCTAGAATCTACAATTATTAATCAATCAATACAAAAATTGGACACAATGTTGGGGACCATAAGATCTCAGATGAGTATGATTTTCAATTTGATCTGAACAGAAAGTCCAGAGTTACATGCCCTTGAATTTGATAAAAGTGCCATTTTCGGCTTGTTTCGACCTTGTTAACACTCTAGAATCTACAATTATTAATCAATGAAGACAAAACTTGAACACAATGTTTGGGATCATAAGATCTTGGATGAGTTAGATTTTCAGTCTGATCTGATCAGAAAGTCGAGAGTTATGTGCCCTTGAATTTGACAAAATTGCCGTTTTTGTCTCTTTTCGACCTTGTTTACGCTCTAGAATCTAGATTTACAGACCAATCAAGACCAATTTAGGACGTAATATTGGAGATCATAATATCTCGGATGAATTAGATTTTCAGTCGGATCTGACCAGAAAGTCCAGAGGTATGTGCCCTTGAATTTGATAAAATTGCCATTTTCGCTGTTTTTGACCTTGTTTACGCTCTAGAATCTACAATTATTAATCAATAAAGATAAAACTTTGACAAAATGTTTTGGACCATAAGATCTCAGATGAGTTCGATTTTCAGTCTGATCTGATCAGGAAGTCGAGAGTTATGTGCCCTTGAATTTGAAAAAAAATGCTGTTTGCGGCTGCGTTCGACCTTATTTATACTCTAGAATTTACAATTATTTATCAATCAAGACAAAACCTGGACAAAAATGTTCACAGTTGGGCCCATTAGATCTCGTATAAGGTGGATTTTCATATGTTATTGACCATAAGTTCGTTCTCAGTCTTAAAGTCATAAATATTAATTGAATTGAACAAAAGAGTTGCTCATATCATTTTGGTTCAGGTGAGCGATATAGGACCATCATGGTCCTCTTGTCTCTTGTGACATCCTTCAGTGAGATTCAGAACATTTGTATTCTTGTTACTTAACCCATTACCAAACTGGAAAATTTTAGACTAGTCCAAATTCAAAGATGATGAAGACTACAATTTCAAGTGAATGAAAATAACATTTTTTGGTATTTTTGTGTCGAAAGTTTTGTGGAAAATGATGAAATTGCTTGCCACAAGTAATTTCTTCATTTTCCACAGTGCTTTCCAACTTCCTTTGGGGGAGTCAAAAGAAGTTACTGTGTGGTAATGGGTTAAAATAGTTATAATCATGCTAGTTGCAGAGAGTCAGGGTTGTTAACCCTTTCCCAAACATGACTGGGTTTTCACATCTCTATTAGAAATGGCTTGGGAAAACATTGATACAAACTGCTGATCACCAGCAGTTTCTCCTTTTGTCTCAATATTTTCTGTGCTATATTTTACACATATCCAGTCTTTTTCACCATCTATTTTGATGGCTGCATTAGCTTTTGAAATGGATTACCATAATATTTTGTCGTTTGGGAAAGGGTAAATCAATCATTACTTTAGTAAGATATCTGAACTAACACTTGCCATCATTCCATGATTCAGATGCTGTTGTAAGGACGTCCTACTACAAATATTTCCACCCTAAAGAATGTCTGATATCCAACGGTGTGTTAAACAGAGCCATCAGTCAGGCAGCAGGCAAGTCTATGGGATTTGGTGCCGATGATGAAAATAATGCACAGTGAGTAGTATTCTTTTTCTGTCCTATCAGTGAAAAAATGTATCTAGATAGTGAAAAAATCACCTTTTCCCATATATGCATAGTTACAAGGACTGTATATAGGCTTTTAGAAACCCATGACATAAAAGAAGAAAGTGCTGCTTTCTTCTCAAGTATTTCTTTGTTTTAAATTTCAAAATTTCCATTTACAAAATCATTTGTTTTGTCTCCTGTAAAAGCCTTGAAATTTGACCCAGTCTGAAATTCTGTTGTTTTGTTGGAAAATTGTTAAATTAAAATGTAGTTAGAAATTGAGATGGAATGGGTAAGAGATATAGTATCAGGTTAATGATTGTATGGTATAGAAATGAAACAACTAACTGTGAAATGAAACATGCCATGATGTGTTATTGTAGTACTAGTATTGTATGAGATAATCATCTTGTATTTTTATCCTCAACAGAGCTTTACAATTCCTGTATCCATACGGAGCCACAGTCAATGTAATGAAACCATCAGTGGCCATATTATCAACTGGGAGTGTATCCTTCCCTCTAAACAGACCTGTCTGTGCCCTACATAGTCCAAGGGTGAGTTATTGTATGTCAAATCAAAAATGTATTTAAGAAGTACTTTAAGTGCCACAGTCAATGTAATGAAACCATCAGTGCCCATATTATCAACTGGGAGTGTATCCTTCCCTCTAAACAGACCTGTCTGTGCTCTACATAGTCCAAGGGTGAGTTATTGTATGTCAAATCAAAAATGTATTTAAGAAGTACTTTAAGTGCCACAGTCAATGTAATGAAACCATCAGTGGCCATATTATCAACTGGGAGTGTATCCTTCCCTCTAAACAGACCTGTCTGTGCTCTACATAGTCCAAGGGTGAGTTATTGTATGTCAAATCAAAAATGTATTTAAGAAGTACTTTAAGTGCCACAGTCAATGTAATGAAACCATCAGTGGCCATATTATCAACTGGGAGTGTATCCTTCCCTCTAAACAGACCTGTCTGTGCTCTACATAGTCCAAGGGTACGTAAAATTTTATCACCAAGTCTGTAAGGCAGGCCTCCTAGTGCAACCTATAAAACCGTGAAATAACTGTAATTTGGGTCAAATTGAGAAAAAACCTCTAAAACCATTGTTTTTGCCTCAAAAATGGCTAAAAAACCTATATTGTTCTACAAAAAAATATATTTTTGCAAAAAAAGATCTGATGAATAATTTTAAAACCAGTGTTTGCTTTCTGGTGCTTGTAAATGTTTTGAAGATGCAAGCTTGGTTGAAATCCATCCTGCAGTTTTTGAAAAGAAGATTTTTAGCTAGACTTTTCGAAGAAAATGAGAGCTTATACTGTCACCCAGGCGTTGGCGTTGCAACAAAGGTTGAAGTTTTTTTAAACATCAATAACTTCCATACTATCAAAAGGATTCAACCCAAACTTGGAATACTTATTCACCATCACACCCTCTACCTTACTACCAGGGCCCATGACCCTGGCTCCACTATATTTGGAGTTATGCCCCCTTTATACTAAGCAACTTAGAAAGTCGAGCGCGCTGTCTTCGGACAGCTCTTGTTAAAGAAAAAGTTTGCGGATGCAAACATGATTGATGGACACACCGCCATGACAATAGCCCGCTGGCCTGAATGGCCAGTGGAGCTAAAAATAGTAAGCTTTCATAGAATCACAATGCTACCTGTGTGCCCTTGAATTTAAAGATGAGCATTACAATAACTATGACAACATTTTTCAGGGCGTGAAATGTTGCATTGTTTGGTCTTTTAAGTGTTGAAAACATTGCTTGTCACATTTTCCTCAATGTTTTACATGAAAAAAAATTCGGAGATGGGTCATAAAGTGTCAATATATATGGGAATGGGTTATTTTACTTTAAATTTTATTATGCCCCCGATAGGGAGGCATCATAAATTTGACTTGTCCGTCCGTCCGTCTGTCCGTCCGTCCGTCTGTCCGTCTGTCTGTCCGTCATTCCGTCCAAAAACTTTAACATTGGCCATAACTTCCTTATTACTTAACATATTCGCTTCATACTTTACCACAACATTCCTTGGTACATTACCTTTCTGTAGGCACATACTTTGGTGACCTTGACCCCTGGATGACCTTGACCTTGAACATAGATTGGCCATAATTTAAAATCAAAGCGGTGTCGGGGGCATTGTCATCTTACAGTGACAGCTCTTGTTTTCAATCTTAATTTCAGGGATCAGGCAAACTTGCAGTATTTGGATCAGTACATATTTTTCAAGATCAGTACATTGACAAAGAGGAAAATAGTAAAATACTGGTAAGTCATTGCCTCATATTTGGACCATTACTTCATAATTTGTTTCCAGTAAATATAAAATGTAAGAACATTCAAGACATTCACTCAACGGATAACAATTGATTTCAAGACAAATCCTCTATTTACAGATTAACCCTTTCCAAAACGACAAAATTTTGGTCCAATCCAATTTTAAAAGTGGCTGCAGATGACAAAATTGATGATAGTAAAGAAAGATTTTGTGTATGTTATTGCATAGAAAATATTAAGGCAAATGGAGAAAATGCTGATTATCAGCATTTTCTTCATTTGTTTTAATGTTTTCCCAAGCCATTTCTGTTGGGGACGTCAAAACCTTTTTGCAGAAGGGTAAAAAAATGATGCCATTCAATGACATTGCCATAAGATAGAAAATATGGGTATAGAAAACCTTTTTGAAAACTTGTTTTACCCTTTACCAAGTGACAACTTTGGACCTGTCCTTCAATTTTAACATTTAGCCTCATCAAAATGTTTTCATGTTTGGAAAGGGTTGACTGAAGAAAGACAAATGTGATATTCATGTTTTTATGCTCCCCGAAGGGAGAGCATATTGTCGCCGCTTCGTCTGTCCGTCCGTCCGTCATTCCGTCCATCCGTCCGAAGCGATTTCTTTATAACCCTTTGGCAAAATCAAATGAAACTTACCATGTGAACTCCCTATGACAAAATGCCGATGTACTTTTCCCGTTTTTTAATTTGAGGCCTCGTCATGGGAAAAAGGGGACTTAAGGTTAAAAACAGTTTTTCTCTAATTTCTCCTAGTATAATAGTCAGAATTTGATGAAATTTCATATTTGAGTAGCAAGTCAGATGCTCTTGACAATAAACTATTTAAAATTTGCGTATATAAAATATGTCATGGAAAAAGGGGGCTTAACATTTGTTAGCTTTATATTAGCTCTGCATGGCATATTTTTATTGTGACAATGTCTTATTCGGGGAGCATTGTCCGTCTCTGACGGCTCTTGTGTTTAATATTTTATGAAAGTGTTGTATAATTTACTTTCCAAGGTAAAGAATTCCATGTTATTCTATTTCAGGATGTGTTGATCAGGTTCCTCACCACAGATGAAATCAAACTTAATGTAATAGATGCAGAAGATCCAGAGGTAAGGGAATAAAACAGAAAAAATATTTATGAACAAAGAGATTGCTATGTTATTTGATAATTTCAATCCCACTTTCCAAAGCAAGGATTAATTCGTTAATGAGAAACTAAATTAAATACAGAATGTAAGAAAGCTTATTTCCTCAGGTTTCATTTTTCGTTGCTTTTGCATGATAAGTACATGAAATTCTATGATATGTTGGTAATGTGAGGATATGGCTCAAATCAAACTTTGTACATTTTTTACAATAATTAGAAATGTGTTACTAGATGGCAAAATTTTGCAGACGACAATGTCAAGTTAGTGAAGTTTTAAAAATCTTTCCATTTTTGGTTAGGAAACATTGTGGAAAATTAAGAAATTGCATGACACAAGCAATTTCTATATTTTCCACAGTGTTTTTCCAAACATGTTTTAGGGATGTCAGAAAGCGCCAATGAGTTGAAATGGGTTAATGATTTCACCTATTTGCTGCAGGTGTCTGACTACAACACACTCCCTGATGTATCCAGATTAGCGGACAAACTAAAAACATGTCTACAAGAAAGTGATGACATTCCTAGAGATATAACTGCTCTATTTGACAACTCACTATTTAAACTTGACACCAGTCTCGTCCCTAAATCTATCAAGTAAGTGTTCCAGTCTACCATGTTAATTAAGATAAATCAAGAAAGTGTTTGAGATTTGCAGATGTGTATAAAAGCTGGGTTTAATAGAATGATAACTTATAGGCTTCATCTTCATGTGGCTTTAGGAATACATGTTTTAGCCTACAAATAGCTCTATACAAGTAAATTTTCTTTTCACTTTGAGATGATTAGTCAGTGTGTTACAATCGTTATTGTTTAACTTTGTTCACAAGAATTGTTTTGCATGTTTTACTTGTTTGTCAAAAAGTTCACAATTATCTTTCTGTTTCAGAGCCTATGAACAATTAAATGTGAAACATGAATCTCTGTCCTTGATCACACCACAGTTTGAGACACCACTACCCCCACTACAACCAGCTGTAAGTCTGTGTTGTCTTTAGACAGCAGTGTTTACTCAACATGATACTGAATTAAAACAAGCAGACAGTTTGGAATAAGATCAGACTGCATGCATGTGCAGGCTGATCCGGTTCTGTGCTGCCTGCCAAAGCACAAAAAAAAATCCTGAATCAATATGATATGGGTTGAAACTGCATGAATCTTTATCCCAGATCACACTACAGTTTGAGACACCTCTACAACCTGCTGTAAGTTTAATTGACAACACCTTTGTACATATTGTAGAAAAAAAACCTGTAAATAGGAGGTGAGAGCTAAAAGAGTCTAACATTGGTTAATGTTTTTGATATTATTAATAATGAACTGATGGAATAGAGATCTAACATGTGGAGAATAAATCAAAAGCTTTACCAATTTACCATTGTCAATTTTCAAAGGTTGGCCATGATTAATTCATATGACTTTCATAACTAATGTACAGACATAAAAGTTTGAATCTTCACCTTTAGTATTTCTGAATGTTGTTTAAATGTTTTGTTCCAATTTGCAGGTATTCCCTCCATCATTTAGAGAGTTGCCTCCCCCTTCACTAGATCTGTTTGATTTAGACGAGCAGTTCTCATCAGAGAAGGTCAGACTGGCACAACAAACTAACAAATGTAAGTTTATAATTCATTAAACCAAATTTGTTAAACTTAGACTGTTAGATCATACAATTATGCTTTAACCCATTACCACACAGTCGCGCCTTTGGACACCCTACAAGTTCAAGGCTTTGGAAAACATTGTGGAAAATGAAGAAATTGCTTGTTAGAAACAATTTCTTCATTTAACACAATGTTTTCTACACAAAAACATCCAAAAAATTTTAGATTTCAATCACTACAAATTGTCGTCTGCAACATCTTATATCTTTGAATTTGGATCACCCAAATTCACCATACTTCTAGAGGCACCACCCAGAGAGAATTCTTGAAGTTGTTGGTTTCAGTTCGGCTTGTACCATTTTGGTATGACCTTGGGTAAAGCAAATAAAGCATGTCGGAGCCCCTCACCATTGGGTCAATTGTTAGCTCCGGCCAGCGGGCTATTGTCATGGCGTTGTGTCCATAGTGTGTCCGTCCGTCCGTTAACTTTTTCTTTAAACATCTTCTCCTCTTATACCAGTGGGCCAATTTTGACCAAACTTGGCAGGAATGTTCCTTGGGTGACCCTTTTCAAAACTTGTTCGCGAATTTTTGATTTGTCAAAAAATGTGGGCGTGGCAGGGCGGGCCTTATTAGACTTGGAAAAATCATAAGAAAATTCTTTAAAAATCAACCATTGGGCCAATTTGAACCAAACCTGGCAGGAATGTGCCTTGAGTCATTCTTTTCAAAATTTGTGCACAAATTTTTACATTTGTCAAAAAATGTGGCCGTGGCAGGGAGAAAGGGGCTTATCAGACTTAAAGAAATCATAAGAAAATTCTTTAAAAATCAACCATTGGGCAAATTTGAACCAAACCTGGCAGGAATGTGCCTTGAGTCATTCTTTTCAAAGTTTGTTCACAAATTTTTACATTTGTCAAAAAATGTGGCCGTTGCAGGGAGAAAGGGGCTTATCAGACTTAAAGAAATCATAAGAAAATTCTTTAAAAATCAACCATTGGGCCAATTTGAGCCAAACCTGGCAGGAATGTGCCTTGAGTCATTCTTTTCAAAATTTGTTCACAAATTTTTATATTTGTCAAAAAATGTGGCCGTGGCGGCGAGAAAGGGGCTTATCAGACTTAAAGAAATCATTTAAGAAAATTCTTTAAAAATCAACCATTGGGCCAATTTGAACCAGACTTTGCAGGAATGTTCTTTGAGTCTCTTTTTTCAAAATTTATTCACAATTTTTTACATTTGTCAAAAAATGTGGCCGCGGTAGGGAGGAAGGGGCTTATCAGACTTAAAGTAATCATAAGAAAATTCTTAAAAAATCAACCAGTGTGCCCAATTCAACCAAACTTTGCAGGAATGTGCCTTTAGTTGTTCTTTTTAAAATTTGTTCACAAATTTTTATATTTGTCAAAAAAATGTGGCCGTGGCAGGGAGAAAGGGGCTTATCAGACTTAGAGAAATCATAAGAAAATTCTTTAAAAATCAACCATAAGGCCAATTTTAACCAGACTTTGCAAGAATGTTCTTTGAGTCTCTCTTCAAAATTTATTCACAAATAGCAAGATTTGGCTGCCGCTGTGTAAGGCTTACAAGAAATCATGGGATAATTCTTCCACTTTAACCAGTGGAGCGATTCAGGCCCTCCTGGGCCTCTTGTTTTATCATGAGATATAATGAGCAAATGTTTTGTATTCATACTGGTGTGTCAAATTGGCAGTAACTTTCAGTTATGGCAAATAATGCTACAATTTTGCATAAGAATTTTTAAACCCTGCATGTCACCCTATTCCCAACTAATATTCAGTTTATGTATTTCTTTGCCCAGGTACTGATGATGATTTAGAATACTATGTGAGAGAATGTGGAGATATACTTGGCGTGACCACAAATCTAGCTCAGGATCACAGGGATGCTAAACATATCATAGAACACATCTTTACACAAGTTGTAGAGTTTAAGAAACTCAATCAGGTATGGACCATTTCTAACAGATTGTTCTGATCTATCAAAAACATTTCTCTCTTTAGGAATTGAACAGTAATACTCTATGGTTATTTAAATGTGCAACTGATCCCAATGCTTTAAAACAGAATCTATAAAACCTTTACTGAACAAGTTTCAGTTTTGCTGTCATAAAGAAGAAACTTGAGTTAACATTTTGGCAAAAAGATGAAAATGCTAACAACCAGCAGTTTATCAGTTTGCACCAATATTTACATTTATGTTTAAAAATCAATTAGAAATTAAAAGTTGTCAGTGTAAATTATACTTTCTTATTAAATCTGTGAACTAAGCTGGCTTGAATTTTTACATGGATATGCCATTGATGCAGCCATTTCAAACATTCCATATGCTAATGTAAATCGATTGTCTCTCATTGATTTAACCATTTACTGCACAGTGACACCTTTTGTCTACCTGACAAGAAAATGCTTGGGAAAACATTGTGGAAAACGAAGAAATTGCTTGTAACAATTTTGAGGGTGCGTCATGGAAAAAGGGGCCTTAATGTAAAAATTAGGTTTTCTCTAATTTCTCTTCATCTTATTGGCAGAATTTAATGAAATTTTGTACTTATGTCATAAATGAGATGTTCTAGACCAAATTCTATAAATAATGTGTGTACAAAAAATCTGTCATGGTAAAAGGGGGCTTAATGTATGATAGTTTTTATTTTGTGACAAACACTTATTCGGGGAGCATAATCCGTCTGTGATGGCTCTTGTCCAAAATGTTTTCTAACACAAAATGTAAAGATTTTTAAAATTTCATCAACTTGAAATTGTCGTCTGCAATACCTTTCAATTTGGAATAGTCGAGAATTTTGTCGTCTGGTAATGGGTTAAAATATGTTACAGGAACAAGACTATGACACAAACCAATACGGAGGTGGTGGAGATGTCCTGGGACTATAATGTACACACAAACAAACTCTGTACACACAAACAACATCTCTGGAACCGTTAACAGATCTGTGATATTGTCCATCTCTAATGAACTTTGCCATTTTTAGCTCGACTTTTTGAAGAAAATGAGAGCTTATACTGTGACCCAGGCGTTTGTGTTGGTGTCGGCGTTGCAACAAAGGTTAAAGTTTTTTCAAACATCAATAACTTCCATACTATCAAAGGGTTTCAACCCAAACTTGGAATACTTATTCACCATCACACCCTCTACCTTACTACCAGGGCCCATGACCCTGGCTCCACTATATTTGGAGTTATGCCCCCTTTATACTAAGCAACTTAGAAAGTCGAGTGTGCTGTCTTCGGAGAGCTCTTGTTTATTGAACCAATCCCAAATGACAAAACCTTGAACTGGTTCGAGTTGAAACCTGTTGCAAATTAAAAAGCAGATGCTAATGAAAATAGGGATTCTTCAATTATTAGCATAGAAATCCGCATGGGAAAATGAGAAAATCCTGATAATCAGCATTTTCTTCTTTTCCCTCAAGGATTTCTAAACTAATATTCTGTAGTTTTGTCAAAACCAGAGCTTGTTTGGGAAAAGTTATTGACATTATTGTTAAGCATCATTATACTCATGGCGTCCTCAAAATGGCTGTATCATGCAAGAGAAAAATGTGGGAGTAAACCTGGCAATTTACTTTTAATCTTTTTGAATTTGTGCAAAACAATGGTATGTTCATAGTAGTTGTGTATGTATTTACAATGGTTTTGCACAAACCTGTTGGTTAACCCTTTCCCAAACAGCAAATTTTTAGGGTGATCCATTTCAAAAAACACCACAAATGACAAAATGGAAGTTATTAAAATTAAAGATAGAATTTGTGTAAAATGACATAGAAAATATTGAGACAAAAGGAGAAACTGCTGGTCATCAGCAGTTTCTTCTTTTGTTTCAATGTTTTCACAAACCTTTTCTATTAGGGTTGTCAAAACCAGGTCTTGTTTGGGAAAGGGTTAAATACGAAAACTGATGGTAAATGAAAAGGATGTTCAGTTTATCATAGTCGCCGTTACATTCCTGTTACTTTCAAGTCATAAACTGGAATATACTTCTATTGGAAGCCCTTTGACTTTAGAATTAGAAAGAATTTGATTAAGCATGACATGAATCATTGGTTTTCACCCGTTTAAATGTATGAGGCTGGAGAAGTTGTTACTGTAAATTTTGCTGTATACTATTGAAAGCATTTATTCTCACATTCAAAAAAACTTGGAAAAATGACTATTTATAAGAACAAGTATTTGTAAGAAGATATCTCTCTTAACCCTTTCCCAAACAAGACCTGGTTTTGACATCCCTAATAGATATAGCTTGGGAAAACATTGAGACAAAGTAAGAAACTGCTGATAACCAGCAGTTTCTCCTTTTGTCACAATATTTTCTGTGCTGTATTATACTCAAACTTTGTCTTTACCAACATCTTTTTTGTAGTCAGAACTTCTCAGAAGCATCTTTCAAATTGGATCACCCAAAAGTTTTGTCATTCGGGAAAGGGTCAATACTGCAGATTTGTACTACTGTTCAGTGTTGTTTTTATGCCACTGCATCTGTATGGAAAAATCAGGGGATATTGCTATACCATTATGTCTTTGACAAAAGTCAATTGTCTCTCACCAATGGGTGTGAATCATCTATGTGAGAGAGCAGCTGGAGGCTCAGTTTGGATATTGTGGTTGTACTGGTGCGAGAAATACCAGGAACCCACGGTTAGGTGCTCCAGCCGCCGCGATATGACCCTGGTAGTTGAAAACGGCGTAAAACCCCAATAAACTCAAACTCAAACTATACCATATGTCTGTCCAAAATTTTACATGAACGTGAACAGTTGCGGTTTTTATGGCATTTGTGTTTCACAAATTTGACCCATCACGCTAAAGGGGACCTTATAAGAAGTGTGAAAAATATTGACCCTAGTCAGTCTTTGCAGTCTGCGCAGCCAGACTAGGGCCGACACTTTTCACTTGTATGTATTCTTCTAAATCTTGAATGTTTTCCCTATCTTACTATATGTTCATTTTTCGCATACAGTGTGTGGTTCACCTGTGCCGAGTCTGAAAAGTGCCGAGTCTGTGGACTTTTTACTTCTGATAAGGTCCCTTTTAGCGTGACGAGTCACAAATATATTTTGTTTTGTGTTCTTCCCTAGACTACGATAGGAATATCTCCTTGAAATTCATGGGACATAAGAAAATTACCAAAGACCAGTTGTAGGATCTTTATCTAAAACAAAGACTACAAGTGTTAAGAGACTTCTGTAAAGATTTTAATGTCTTGTTTTGTTTTTCCGTCCATCTGAATGAAATTGTATATTTAGCTATTGTAACTAATTTATTAGTAAAACTTGATTTTTGAAATGGATGATTTTAGTTTTTCCTTCCAACCATAATCTTTTAGATCTTCTGAGCTTTCATTATACATGGCCAACTACATGTATAAAATTTTAGCAGAGATCTGGGAAAAAAGACCCTTGATTTATGGCATTAGGGCCTAACCTTGATCAAGATTTGTCTTTGCATATCGTCGGTGTAAATGCAAAACCTCGTATGTCGATTGGTGCGATTTTCAAAGTACAAACTTGTGTACCCTGTGTAGACGATTATCGCAGGTTTTGAGACATTTTGACTGATCAGTATTATTGACACATTATTTGAGCACAATTTGTCCAAATTTCAAGTAAGACATTTCAGTTTGGGAAAAGTTACTACACTCTTTTCCCTCCCCTTTAAAATTTTCCAAAACCAAGATACGAGGTTTTGCATTTACAACTACTATATGCAAAGTCTGATCAAGATCCATGTTGTTCTGGAAGTGTCTACATGACCTGTAGTAACTTTGACCAATTCCCACGTAATCAAGCCTTTGACGCCTCTCAAGATAAAGGTTTTGGAAAACACTGTGGAAAATGAAGAAATTGCTTGTGACAAGCAATTTCTTCATTTTCCACAATGTTTTCTATCCAAAATGCCATAAAATTCTAAATTTTCATCATATACAATGTCGTCTGCAACTTCTTTGAACTTGAGCCTGTAAACTAGACAGCCCTGGCGGTCTGGAAGCGCTCCACAGGCCTGATTGTTTGTCTTATTGAATGCAATTTCAAAAGTTTAGGCTGCAAAAACGAGCAAATGCATGACCAGGCTAAAAATTACAAGCATGTAAGAGCATATAGTCAGTAAGATTCTGTGAAAGTTCTGATGGATTGGTAAATACTTATGATTGTAAGAGTGAAAATAAAGCCGAAAATGGCAAGTTTGTCAATTTCACGGGCACATAACTCATGAAGTAAACTTCACACTTAGCTGAAAATTATATCAAGGCATGATCTTATGGTTACCAACATTCTGTCCTAGTTTTGTCTTGATTAGTAATATTTGTAGTTGCAAGAATGAAAACAATTTGTCAAAATAGAGCCGAAAATTATAATTTTATCCATTTCAAGGGCACATAACTGACACAATATAAAATTCAGATCAAGCTGAAAATTATACCAAGGTAATATCTTATGGTCACCAACATTCTGTACAAGTTTTGTCTAGATTAGCCAATATTTGTAGTTGCTACAGTGAAAATAAAGCCAAAATAGAGACGAAAATGGCAATTTTATCAATTTCAAGGGCACATAACTCATGATGTAATTTCAGATCTAACTGAAAATTATACCCAGGCAAGATCTTATGGTCACCATCATGCTGTCCAAGTTTTGTCATGTTTGGTCAAAATTTGTAGTTGCTAGAGTGAAAACAAACTCAAAATAGAGCCGAAAATGGCAATTTTGTCAATTTCAAGGGCACATAACTCATGGTGTAAAATTTAGATCAAGCTGAAAATTATACTAGGGCAAGATCTAATAGCCACCATCATTCACCAAGTTTTGTCTTGAATGGTCAATATTTGTAGTTGCTAGAGTGAAAACAAAGTCAAAACGGCCATTTTTGACATTCAAGGGCAGATAACTCCAGACTGTCTTCTTCAATCAGAATTCTTTGAAGGAACCTGAGAGAGGGTCACCCAAGGATCATTTCTGTGAAGTTTGATCGAAATCCATCTAGTAGTTTCTGAGAAGAAGATTTTTAAAGAAAAAGTTTACGGACGGACGCACGCACGACGGACACACCTCCATGACAATAGCCCACTGGCCTAACGGCCAGTGGAGCTAAAAAAAATGATTGTTAGGTAATGTGGTAAGAGTACAGGACGGATTGTGATCAGACTGAACTTGGGCTTGAGCTAATCGTAAAACATGATAGTCTTGAATGCAATGGACCTTTTCCAGTTCAGGGCTCATTTGTTATACTGTAAATCCTTGTTCTGTTGAAACAGAGAGAAGTGGTTACTTCGAAAATCTTCAAGAGCAAAAAAGAAATGTTAGTCAAGTGTGTATGTTATGGCATAGAAAATATTGAGAGAAAAGAAGAAATAGCTAATATTTTCACCAAACTGTTTCTGACATGGACATCAAAGTCTTGTTTGGGATAGGGTTAACCCTTTCCCAAACGACAAAAAAATAGGGTGATCCAATTGAAAGCTGCTGCAGATGACAATATGGATAGTAATTAAAGATTTGTGTACAGTTTAGCTCAGAAAATATTGAGACAAAAGGAGAAAGTGCTGATTATCAGCACTTTCTTCTTTTGTCTCAATGTTTTCCCAAGCCTATTCTCTTAGGGATGTCAAAACCAGGTCTTGTTTGGGAAAGGGTTAAGGTATGCTACTTTGATTTTGCGGTCTGGAACTCCTTATAATTTGAAGTTTGGAACTTCTATGTAGTAAAGATATACAAAAATGAGACATTGTTGTTTATCAAAGTTTTCTTCTTTTGCTTCGAGGATTTCTAAGCTATCATCCTACAGGGTCTTCAAAACTACAGGGCTGCAGCCATAGCTCAGGTTTGATCCCCAGCCGCATCAAACATTTGTATCCCACCAATGGTTGGATAATTGTAAACCTATGTGGGCAAACAGCTGGAGGCTTGGTAAGGATATTGAAGTAGTACTGGTGAGAGAAAAGACAGAAATTCAGCCACACAATATGAGACCATAACAGTTGAAAGCGGCATTAAACCCCATTCAATCAAGCAACCAAAACTATATAGCATGTTTCGGAAGGATTATAAGAACTACAACACATCGCATGACTTCATATAAATCTTTTATTAATGTTATTGTCGTTATAATTTGGCAATTGAATCACTGCAAGTTGAGAACAATTGAAATTCTTATTCAATTACATTTAACTCCTAACAAAGATTCTGTGAGAAGCGCTATTAAGCAAGTGCATTTACTTAGTAGTAGGCTGTTTAATACAAACCATAGTCAGGTAATAAATGATGTCACTTGAAAAATGCTCGAGAAAACATTGAGGCAACGGAAGTAAATGCCAATAACCAACATTTTCTCCTTTTTACCTAAATATTTTCTCAGTTATACACAAATTCTCTGTTTTATCAACATTTATTTTGTCGTTTGCAAAAACTTGGGAATAGTCCAAAGTTTTGCCACAATAGGGGAAAGGGTTAAAACATTACTTAGTTAATCTAATTGGGACCAGAATAGATAGTCTCAATTCTCATAATAGAATCAAATTTCAGTTTCAACATTATACACACAAATAAGCAATACTGTCAGTTATTTTGACTTCAATTTTGACACATTTATAAATGATCTCAAAACACACAAAATGCATGTATATGCAGTCTGATCAAGATCCATGTTGTTCTCAAATGTCACATTGGCCTTTTTTCACAAGATCCCATCTCAAATGCATATATAACAATGAACTATGAACATTTTTAAAGGGACATTAGTATCCACAGGCCTAAATCCCTAATGATCCACAGAAGTTGGCTTTTAGCATGTTGTCGCACCGTTTATAGACAGAATATAAGATTCATAGAGTAAATGACATAAATCGATAATCATGCAGCGGTGTAAAAGTATGTAAAATATTCAAAGTGGGTTGATTGTGTTTACGAAATGATGTGATATTGGGTTTAAATCCGTCGTAATCTAAGCCAATACAGATCAGGCAGAGCTGAAATTTTGCACAGAGATAATTTAAAGGCCATATTTTAATTATACAGTTATTTTTACAGCAAATTACCACAAAAATAAGTAAGTAACAGTAAATATGTATCTTTAACCCTCTCCCAAACAAGACCTGGTTTTGACGACCCTAATAGAAAAGGCTTGGGAAAACATAGAGAACAAGATGTGTTTGTGAAACACAAATGCCCCCGAAATGGCCAATTTTTCTAAAATGTTAAGTTTTCGTAGAGTAAAGGGTTGATAAGGGTTAACGGATGACCTTGAGGAAGGTCAAATTACTTGGAACAGATAGATATCATTGAAAGGAAGTTGCATACCAAATTAGAGCTTTGTATGTCAAATAGTTATGGAGAAAAGGCAAAAGTTAAGTTTTCAGGTTAAGTTTTCGGTTTTCGTAGAGTAAAGAGTTGATAAGGTTTAACGGGTGACCTTGAGGAAGGTCAAATTGCTTGGAACAGATATATATCATTGAAAAGAAGTTGCATACCAAATTAGAGCTTTGTATGTCAAATAGTTTTGGAGAAAAGGCAAAGGTTAAGTTTTCAGGTTAAGTTTTCGGTTTTCGTAGAGTAAAGGGTTGATAAGGGTTAACGGATGACCTTAAGGAAGGTCAAATTGCTTGGAACAGATAGATATCATTGAAAGAAAGTTGCATACCAAATTTGAGCTTTGTATGTCAAATAGTTTTGGAGAAAAGGCAAAGGTTAAGTTTTCAGGTTAAGTTTTCGGACAGACGGACGGACGGACAGACAGACGGACGGACAGACGGACAGACAGACAGACAGACGGACATGAGTAAAACAATATGCCCCCGATCTCTCGATACGGGGGCATAAAAAAGAAGAAACTGTTGATAACCAACAGTTTCTCCTTTTGTCTCAATATTTTCCATGCTATATTGTATACTAATTCTATCTTTATTAACATCCATTTTATCGTCAATTGCGGAGTTCAAATTTGAACACCCTAAAATTTTGTCCTTTGGGAAAGGTTAAACAACATGAGACAGCTTGTGTTTACAAAATATACAAACAATTATCAAAAGCATCTATATACAAGTACAAAAGAATAATTATGGAAGTTAACCCATTACTGCACAGTGACGCCTTTTGGCTGCCTCATACGAAAAGGCATGGGAAAACAATGTGGTAAATGAAGAAATTGCTTGTGACAAGCAATTTCTTCATTTTCCACAATGTTATTTTACCCAAAATGGAAAAAAATTGAAATTTCATCAATTTGTAATTATCGTCAGCATCTCCTTTGAATTTAGATAAGTCTAAAATTTTGCTGTCTGGTAATGGGTTAAAGATAGCTTGATAGGAGTAAAGTATCTATAGACTCAATGAATTTATTCAAATTAATGGGAAAGCAAATGGCTATTTGCTATCAACTTAGAAGTATCCAAACAATTTGTACGAAAGAAAATTTAACCCATTTTGCGAACAAGACCATATTTTGATGTCCAGTCCCAAATACCATTACTTTGAAAAAAACATTGAGGCAAAAGAACAATATACTGATGGTCAGCATTTTCTTCTTTTCCCTTAATGTTTCCTTTGCTACAGTGTTCACAAAACCAAATGACATGCAGAAGAGAAAACTAAATTTTTATCAGAGCTTGACCTCTAATTCTTTTTGATAGAAAACATTGAGGGAAACAGAGAAAATACTGATTATCAACTTTTTTTTCAAGACATCAAAATTAGAAATGGTTTAGAACAGTATTGCACTATTAAATATTCATTAGATAACAAAATCAAAGGCTGGATAAAATTCATGCTCTAAGAAATAGATTCAAATTTCAGTCACAAAAATGTCCCTGCAGCCGAGCATTAACCCATTACCAGACCGCAACATTTCGGAGAGGTCCAAATTGAAAGAAGTTGCAGACATCATTTTAGATTTAATGAAACTTTACAATCTTACGACTTTTAGGGCAGAAAATATTGTCACAAGCAATTTCTTCATTTTCCACAATGTTTCCCAAAGCCTTTATCTAGTGGTGTGTCATGAAGCGTCTTTGTGTGGTATTGGGTTAAACATGAAGGGGGGAAATGAATATGTTGGTTTTCTTTCCTTAACATATCACTTCAAGATATTTCATTGCATTTGTTTATCAAAACCCATGATTATTTTGCTAAGGGATGATATATACAGAGTCCCTTGTCTAGATCTAAATAATTCTACCAGCACAGTATAGCACAAACAACATACATAAATATAGACAATAATTTAGAGCAAGATATTTCTCCCTGTAAAAATAACTTCAACCCCATAAACATAAGGCATTGCAAGAATATTGTATGCTCTTAGATAGCATAATTCTGTTTATTTATATAAGCCAATCATCTATTTCTACAATGGTGACTAGTCAAAGGTGTAAAAGATAATTAGCACTAAGCTGTTAACTTTGTAAGTATGTAGCTTCAATTTTTAACCAATTCCTGAATAATGGCGCTTTTTGATGCCAAGAAGACAATTGATTTGGAAAACATTGTGGAAAATGAAGAAATTGCTTGCGACAAGCAATTTTTCCATTTCCCACTATGTTTTCTACTCAGAAAGACCAAAAAATGTAAAATTTCATTCACTTGATATTGCCGCGTCTTTGAATCTGGAAGTATAAAATTTTGCCTTTGGTAATAAGTCTGTTTAATAATTAAATCAGTCTCATACTCAAGAACCGACCAAATGCCGGATGTCAATCAAAACCATCAATAAGCCAATGGACGATCAGAAAAATGCCACACCTCCATTGTTTAAATTCTTCATTGCATGTGATATTGTATCGATCTATCAACTGACAATCAAAACAATCAACATGTCAATGCCCCCCATTGTTTGTCTTAGATTCTACGTTATGCGGAGCGATATATCGATTGGTGTTTGGTCAATTTTGCCTTTAAAAGGATTCAGCGGGACAAGATATAATAAATAGAAAGTGTAAAAGATAACTTGTAAGCTATAGGCTATAAGCAGCAAACCTCAGATATGTGTCATGTCATGCATTAGGGCTCATGAAAGTGCAAACAAAAGTCAATGCAAGGCTGGTCAAATTTGATTCTTTTATGTTATATGTTACAGGCATGTAGGAAGCAATTTCATATCGAGTGTGCTCAAGCCCCTGTGTCTGATTTTGGGAGCCAAACTGGATTTCCCCTAAATTTTCAGAGTAAAATAAAGAAAATTCAGCATTTTTGGCCAACTTTGGGGGGGGGGGGGGGGGGGGGCTATGCCCCACTAACCCCAACCCCCCCCCCCCCCTTTTCCTAAAGGCCTGTGTTATAAATTGTCTATTTACTTTAAAAGGCGGCTATTTCAGAAATTATTTAAGAGCATTCTTTTCTATATATCTTTTTACTTCAACTTTAAAATTTATACAATTTCAATCAAACCCTGATAAACCATTCGCATGACATACATTTATAAATATGCATGTAATAACAGAATAAATATATTGGAATGTGACAATCTTTCTCAGTACAGTATTTGCAAGTTATTTTAACCCTTTTTAAGCAAAATTACTTATGACATCTCCAACAGAGAATGCTTTCAAAATAATTGAGACAAAAGAAGAAAATGACCTTTCTGCAGATACTGACTCGTATAGCTATTGGATTATGATTACATAAAAGGACGTATTTGAAACTGTTTTATTACAATTATAACAATAAACCCTATACTACAAACTTTCAGATTAGGCCAAATAAATACAAGTTGTAGTAGTTGAACAAGAGCTGTCACTGTAAGATGACAATGCCCCCGACACCGCTTTGATTTTAAATTATGGCCAATCTATGTTCAAGGTCAAGGTCATCCAGGGGTCAAGGTCACCAAAGTATGTGCCTACAGAAAGGTAATGTACCAAGGAATGTTGTGGTAAAGTATGAAGCGAATATGTTAAGTAATAAGGAAGTTATGGCCAATGTTAAAGTTTTTGGACGGAATGACGGACAGACGGACGGACAGACAGACAGACGGACGGACAAGTCAAATTTATGATGCCTCCCTATCGGGGGCATAAAAAAGAGCTTTTCACTTTGACAATCGGAGAAAATGGATCTGTCAACTAAAGTAATAAATCTCTAGCACATGTTTATATTTTCAAAACTAGCACTATTCCTATGATACCTCCCACAGACTACTGCAAAAACATAGACATGTCAAAGTTTAAAGTTACCAAAAACAGCCAATTTGAATGTTATGATAGAAAATGTTGAGTGAAAAGTAGAAAATGCTGATTATCAGCATTTTCTTCTTTTCAATCAATATTTTCAAAACAATTTTTGTTACGGTTGTCAAGTCAATAATTTCTAGGGAAATGGTTTAACACAGAATTTCTTGAAAGAAAGAAATTGGTCCTGCTAAAATTAATAACCCATTAACAGTATCAACCCGGTCATGCTGATCCCAGAATATTCTGGTTGCTTTGGCAGGCAAAATAGAACAAGACCCGCCTGAACATATGTGCAGTCTGGCCTTATTCTATACTGCCCGCTTCTTTAAATTTAGCATGAAAAGGGTTAAATCTCTACTACAACTTGTTTATAATTTCTTAACTAGCACTATTCCTGTCAATGAAAGTACATGGTCATTTCTGTACTGGCATTGCCGAGGTTGGTCAGTGGAACGTCCACTCCAAGAACAATTTCTCTACAACCGTGTGACATGCCAATGGACGTGGCTAACTGGTCCGAGTCTTCAGAACCCCTGACATCTGATTGGTCAGGTTTTCCTAGATTGGTAAACGGATGCATAGGTCGGAAGGTGGAGACGATTTCCACAGGCGAAATATCTTGCAAGAGTCACAAATCGGGAAATCGTGTTGGATCTTCACGATATTTTTTCGGGACAAGAAATAAAGAATCGTCTAAATTTTCCCTCCATTCGAAGAATAAGAAAGTCACTTTGGCAGTCACTGTAGGAAAAACTGGAAGTTCTGAAATGTAAAGTAGAGTACTACCACAAAACAAAAATTTCATCACAATACAAGCACAAAATTGCTATTTCAACTAATGAGTTTCTACAATATACCATTTTTGGGCTAACAAGCCTTCTCAAATTAACCCATTTACAGATGGCAAAGATATGGACTGCTCCCAATTCAAACTTAATGCAGACAACAATTTCAAGTGCAGATAATATTAAATTTTTTCTTATTTTCTTCGAAGAAACAATTGTGGAAAATGAATTATTTAAAAAAGTAAACTCGTGTTTAATAATGGGTTAAGAATATGAGGTGTCAGATATGAATCTAAATAAAAAATAAAGTTGGATTTAAACAAATTATTTCAGAAATATAAATAAATTTACGATATCACGTGACATTCGCCATGGTCATGTGATTTATATGCCTGCAGTGATAATGAAAGGCATTGTCGCTGTGTGGAGTTTGGACTCAGCTCTAAGATAAAACTAGCAATTTTCTTTTTTCCGACTATATTTATTTTACACAAATGCAACAGTGATTAAAACCAGGTATTGTTTGGGAAAGTTCTACCATTGTTCATACAATACACAGACTATATTTACCCATTCTGACAGGAAATCCAGGAGGCAGTTTATTTTCCATAAAATCTCGTAATTTCTGAAACTGTTTGAACGGAGCTATCACTTCTAGAACATCCAGTAATCTGTTAATATACCATAGTTATGATAGTAGGAATTTACATATTTGTGACCCGTCACGCTAAAAGGGACCTTATCCGAACTCCAAAAATTCAAATTTTGACAAACTTGTCACTCAGCACTGGTCAACCAGATCCCATATGCAAAAAATGAACACACAGTAAGATAGGCAAACCATCCCCGATTTACAAAATTACATAAAAGTGAAAAGTGTCGGCCCTAGTCTGGCTGCGCGGACTGCGCAGACTGACTAGGGTCGATATTTTTCACACATCCGATAAGGTCCCTTTTAGCGCAACGTGTCACATATTTGTAAACATTTTCGAGTTAAACTAACAAATTGAATTTATAAACCACAAATCTAATGATGACCTAGTACGAGCTATAAATGCATTATACTTGAACTAATCTTGTTACATGATCTTTAAAGGTCTATAAATATGCACAATTTTTCATACACCAATTAGTTCATTCTTTCCTCCTTTTTTAAACAATGTTTGTTTCTGATAATGATCATACACTAATTTTTTTCAGACAGATTAACAACCATCAGAAAATTGAAATAATTCATTAAACATGTTCAGAATAATAAAAACAAGAGTTGTCCGCGGACAACGTAGCTCGCCTATACGGCAGCTTGTCACAAAAACAGCTAATTTTGAAAGTAGGTCAAACTCCAAGGTCAAGGTCACAAGGTCAAGGGTCATGGTCCCAAATGAAAGGTCTTGGCAGGAGGTATCCATGTGTGAAATATCAAGGCTCTATCAATAATAGTGCATGAGATATAGGCCAGGTTAAAGTTTTTCAAAAGTAGGTCAAACTCCAAGGTCAAGGTCACTAGGTCAAAGGTCATGGTCCCAAATGAAAGGTCTTGTCGATATGTATCCATGTATGAAATATCAAGGCTATATCTCTAATAGTGCCTGAGATATAGACCAGGTTAAAGTTTTTCAAGTGAAGACCGGACGGGACGGTACGCGACGCCGACGCCGACACTAGGGCTGTGACATTAGCTCCCCGGACATAAAGTCCCAGCTCGCTAAAAAGTATGTAAACATGGGTAATACTCACATATCAACTGTCATAGGAAATTCTTTACTCTGAAAACAAAAGTAATATGTATATACAAAAGTATCGCAACCAGACAAAATGAATATTCATATTTCAAATCTTTGAATAAAGAATTTAATCATCCATATATCCTATTCTAGTCTTACTGATACCATAATTATACAAAACTTTAAAAACTTTATAAGGTACAAGCAAATTCAGCCTGCAGACACATACATCTCATTTTGGGGTATACCATTATCATTTGAGAAACAATAATTGTTCTTAAAAGTATGCACCACCATTCACTTAAAGGACAGATCCTCCAGTTGTTACTGCGCAACTTACTGCGCATACCCTAAATAACGAAATAAAGCTGTTTCAATAATTGGCCTTTTTCAGCAAATGTATTTTTTACACTTAGTTAATGTTTGGTTGATAAATGACAAGACCCTTTTCGGTTATTTCAATTTTCTCTGTTTGGTCAATTAAAGTGTAATAGTACTCGGATGGTACATTTTGCTTTTTGTTACGCGTTCAACATGTGGCGTTAGCGATAGGAAACGGAGCAACAAAAGCAAAATGGAGTCTTTATGAGCTAGTCCGTTTCAGATGGACACAAAAGACGACACTTTTTATTATCTGAAGCTGGTAATAAGGAAGAAAATGGATAAAAGTAGTGAAACAATTTCGGACAGAGCTGCAAAAAGTAAACCAAATTTTACTTATAACTAAGAAAAACGCTTGGTTTGATATATCTTTCTTTTTTTGTTTTTGTAGGTATGACCAAGCACTATGTCTATACCAAAAAAGAAAAAATTCTTACCGCTGCAATATTTTTTATTATCAGAAACGTTGCGAAATAAGAGCAATTTCAGCTACTTTTGAGAGAATGTTTTCCTAAAAATTTCAAAATCATCACTAAATTTTCCCAAATTGATACTCATTTAGACAGAATAAAACATATCGAACACAATAAAGACTTATTTATGTAACCCTAGTCATTCCAAACACCTTTTTTGCGGGTATTTAAGTGACACCCCATTTTTGCAATTTTAGACAAGAGTAGTCTCCCTTGAAATCCAATAACTTTTTAATTCGCTTGGTGACCTATAGTTTTTAAGTCATTTTTTTACTTCTCATATATTTAAATATCAGTACAGAAAAAATGAAAAAAATCTTACCGTAGGAAATAAATGGAGGATCTGTCCTTAAATGCATGGCAATGTTTCCAAAATCATTTTAATACAAGAGCATAGAAAGTCACACAGCATGCACACAATACATACCATGGCAATGGTAGCTTTAAATGATTTACTGCTATCTTTGCAGATAGGCGTCCTGCCGAGACAAGGAGCACAACCTGTTATATACTCCTCCCATGAAACTGTCGTCTGTGAGGGGGGCTCAATGGAAGATCGTCTCTCAAACTGAAATAAATACAAACATATTAGATCAGAATGTATAAAATCATGAACAACAAATGCTACAAGTTGACCCTTCCTTATGATGGAGCAATTAACCCTTTCCCAAACAAGACCTGCTTTTGATGTCCCTAATAGAAAAGGCTTGGGAAAACATTGAAACAAAAGAAGAAACTGCTGATAACCAGCAGTTTCTTCTTTTGTCTCAATATTTTCTATGTCATATTATACGCAAATTCTATCTCTAATAACTTCGATTTTGTCATCTGTTGTAGTTTTGGAAGAGGATCACCCACAAATTTTGTTGTTTGAGAAAGGGTTAAGGTTTTTGCTTGAAATAATAATCATTTCATTATGTCAGTATTCCACAATGGTGAAATGTTACAAGAAGTCATTTTATAGTCCATATTTACCTTCAGTTGGCCAAATTAATTGCCTCATGTGAACACATTAATCTTTGACATGCTTAGGTATTTTGGAAATACCATTAGTAACAAGAGTACCATAGTCACAATAGACACCGCCACTTTGCTGCTGTTTCACGAAAATAAAAAGTGCTGCTATTTCACGAAAATAAAAAGTGCTGCTATTTCACGAAAATAAAAAGTTGTGCTCACAAGAAGATTTTATAAATATCAAGTCAAAAAACCTGGAAGGAATTGTGTTCAAAAGGTTGAAATATCATTAGCCCCAGAGACTAAGAGTCTACAGGCATAATTCTTGCAAAAATCAAGAACCATAAAATCCTTGATCCATGTACATCTACATATTATGGTGATGACATTGACCAAGTTTCATTTAAAACAAGACAAAAAGTTAGGAGGAGTTGCGTTTACAAGGCTGCAGTAGAAATTGCAGCCTTGTGAACACAACTCCTCTTAAGTTTCTGCCTGGATCTTAATGAAACTTGGTGGATGTTATCACCTCAATTGGTAGTTGTGCATGAAGTAAGGATTTTATGGTTTATTGATTTTTGCCTTAATTATGCCCCTTAAAACTTTGTGTCTGGGGCTTATTGAAATTGCAGCATTGTGAACACAACTCCTCCTAAGTTTCTGGCTGAATCTTAAAGAAACTTGGTGGATGTTATCACCATAATTTGTGGATGTACATGGATCAATGGTTCATTGATTTTTGCAAGAGTTATGCCCTTTGACACTTAGTCTCTGGGGCTAAATGATATTCTAGCCTTGTGAACTCAATTCCTTCCAGGTTTTTGACTGGATATTTAAAAATCTTTGTCAATATCATTTTTGTGTCTCAAGTTTTATTAGTGGCGGCGTACATTGTGACCATGGCACTCTTGTTTGAGAGCTAAATTAGTTTCGATGTATACAACTGGCTTCAAGTTGTGTCACACTGGTATTTACAATAAAACATTAATAGGCAGGAGGCTTCTATAGACTTAAAAGTTTATTTTACCTCTTTATTTTGCCAGGTACCTTTACTCAAGTTTTCCATCATTGCCTTATTCTTCTGTATATCTTCTTGTGATAAATGTTCCCTCCTGAAATGTTGAAAGAGTATCAGATAAAACATCAAAAAATGTCAAAAGTTCAACTATGGGTATGTCTGACTGTAAACATTATACAGAAGATACTTGAAAAATCTTGTACATGGTTAATGCATCTACAAAGTTTCAAAAAAATATTTGTAAGAATTTTGCAACACTTGGTTCTATGTTTTTGCACACAGATAAACAGACAAATGCAAAGATTGACAAGCTGATTCCAATTAAACCAAATATTATTCAGTTTACACCAGTATCAACTCTGTTGAGCTATACTCCTCACAAAAAGTTAAGCAACAAAGATGCTTTTCTTTCTCAAATGTGTTTTATCACATCTAATGATCTATGTTTTATACAGTACAAAGTTGGGGTCTTATTACACAAATTACGTTAAATGATTGGGAAAATCATCAAACAATAACAAAGTTACAGATCCTCGAAAACCGTCCCGACGAAACAATGGTGCAAAACGTCACTCGCCAGCAGTTCAGAATGTGTAAAAAGTTGTTTTCCGGCCACTTCAGGCCATGACCGAGCATCAAGTACCTGGTATGACCCCTACGATGTTCAACACACGCCCGAACACACCTTGGCATCAAGCAGATTTGTCTGTCTAATGTCCGTTGTGGATTGATCCTCCATTCTGTCTGCAAGACCTGTTGCAGTTCATCCAGAGTCTGTTTGCGAACATGCTGACCATAGACACGCCCTCAAAGAATGTCCTATGTATGTTCTATCGAATTAAGGTCTAGAGACGTAGCAGGCCGGTCTAAATGTCTGATGTTGTTGGTCCACAGAACTTCAGTCACAGTTCCAGAACGATAGGGACGGGCATTACCATCCATTAACCTAACAGTTGGATCTGTTTACTGTGCCAGAAGGATGATAACAGGCGTGATGATCTCGTAAATGCACCTTACACCATTCATTGAACCTCGTCTGATGACAACCAGCTCTGTTCTGTGGTAAACACTGATACCTCTCCAGACCATCAAACTCCCACGTCCATATTCGTCGTGTTCAGCGATGTTACAGTCGGCAAACCGTTCATTACCGTTTCTCCACACACGTGTCATGCCATCATTAGAATCAAGGCAGAATCTTGACGAGTCAGTTAAGAGTTTGTGACGCCAACGAGTGACCCTCAGTTTTGATGTTGATGTTCCAATATTAATCTTTGCCGTCGATGTTTTGGGGGAAGTTGGATCCGTTGAAGTGGTATCCTGGACCTTAGACCTTCTGTGTGAAACATGTTCCTCACGGTTTGGATGGAAAGTCTGTTTCTTGACACCCTCTGAAGGTCATTTTCCAGCGATCTGGCCGTTGAAAGCCAGTTCCTACGGACTAAGGTTGCAACATAACGGTCTTCACAAGGTGTTGTTACTCTTAGACGACCTTAACATGGTCTCTCTGACATCTGTCCAGTTTGATTGTATCGGGTTATTGCTCTTCAGTCAATACTGCGATGAAATTTAAAGTGAATGGCAGCAGCAGTCTTGGTTGCCCCGCCCTGTAGCATTCCAACAATTTGAGCCACTTCAATTAGAGTCAAGTGAGGAATTGGCATGATTCAAATGTTGATGACATCAAAGTTGTCAAATTGGCGCGTTTTAAGCACATACGGAGCTAATGCCAAGTTTGAAATCCGTATATGCGACACATTTTGCATGCATGTTTTGGGGGTGAGTGTTTTCTAATCACGTGATAGCTGTTATTGGAGACGATAACATTCAGTATTCTTTTAAGTGTGTTTAAGCATAGATATGACTGTCCGAATAACAAATCTTTGCAAAAATTTCCGCGTGTATAAAAAGGATATTGAGAGAATTACTTTTGTTGCTTAACTTTTTGTGAGGAGTATATATTATTAATGAAAGCTACATGTATATTCATACTAACCTTTTCTTGGAGACTAAAATCAGACCACTGACATGAAAATATTCTGCCTCATAATCTCCTATAGTTTCCTGTAAAATAACAGGGCCGCACTTATTCAAATTTCAAACCATAAAATAAAAAGACTCTGGGTGAGTTGAAGTCAACAAAACAAATTTTAGAAGAGCCAAAATACATTTCTGCAGCAGAATTGATTTAAGAGGAGAAAATTCAGTTTTCCATGCAATCTTCAAGACTTGTATCCTTTTTTCAACAATTTTCATTTTTTTAAACACGGCCAGAAGAAAATCTCTTTGAATTACCCTAGTTTTTTTAATGGACATGTTTTCTATTGTGAAAGCAATTGCTTCTTAATATAATCTACTTATAATTATAGATCTGAGTACTGCACACTACTCAGGGGTTTCATAAAGAGACAAGGACGAAAATTGACCTTTTTATTTGGGTATTATCCCCAGGCTACATGTACTTTTTAACGTCTTGAATCAAAAACATAAGAAATCCTCTTTCGACTTTGCCTTGAGTCCAAGATAGCCAAAAAGTTAATACATGTAAAAATGATGCATTAACTTACCGTTTTATCTTCCCTAAAGAACCATCCACTCTGTGCCCGTGAAAATGTGATATTTTTAGTAGACATCTGCGCTGCCATTATGTCACTTCTCATCAAAATGTCAATCTCTTCCTGAATTTCTTGGTCAGTTTCCTGTAAAATATCACAACCGTTGAGCCATTCAGATGGTAAAATTCTAGTCTTGTCCAAATTCAAACATATTGCGGATGACAGCTTATAGTGAATGATTTTTTTAAAGGTATTTTGGCTTTTCTGGGTAGAAAACATTGTGGAAAATGAAGATATTGCTTGTCACAAGCAATTTATTCATTTTCCATAAAGCTTTCCAAAGCCTTAATCTTGTTGGGCATCAAAAAGTGTCATTATGTGAAAAAGGATTCATTAAAGAATCATATTTATCTAAAATCTTTATCAAACTTGGCCAATTAGCAAATCACCATTGATAATCAAAACAGACATTCGCCATTGAAATGATACTATCAATCACACAGAAATCTTATTTATCTTAAGAATATTATTGATACATACAGGTATCTGTGTTAAAGATTGTACTGATGAATAAGAAAATTACAGAAGTGAGACATTAAACCCTTTCCCAAACGACAAAATTTTAGGGTGATCCACTTCAAAAACTGCAAAATATGACAAAATGGATGTTATCAAAGATTTGTGTAAAATATAGCACAGAAAATATTGAGACAAAAGGAGAAACTGCTGGTTATCAGCAGTTTCTTCTTTTGTTTCAATGTTTTCCCAAGCCATTTCATCTAGGGACGTCAAAACCAGGTCTTGTTTGGGAAAGGGCTAATACACAGAAATTTCTGTCTATGCAGTCTCTTTTCATTGATTTTCATCAAAATTATTTAACCCTTTCCCGAAAAAAATATAAGAATGGTAATTTTGAAAGCTACTACACACAATAAAACAGATGTTGATAAAGATAGTGTTTCTGTATAATATAACATAGAAAACTCTGCGACAACAGTTGAAAATTCTGATAATCAGCATTTTCTTCTTTTACCTCATGTTTTCCAAGCATTGTCTACTATTGACATCAAAACCAGGTCTGGTTTGGGAAGGGGTTTACTCATCAGTATTTATGTCCCTTTAAAATTAGCAGACCTAATAATAAGATTTATCTAAACAATCTAACTTTGTCCAAATTACATAGGCACTCCATTGAACAAAAGAGTGAACATGTAAAGTGATTTCATCAATTATACCTTGGTAAAATAGTTTAAGAAATAACACTAGGATTTTGATAGTCACTTTAGTTGAGCTTTTTTCTACTTTACTTCCTCTTCTTACGAGTAAGTCCACTTTCATAAAATATATCACAAATACTACATGCAAATTGAGCATAGACATGAAAACAAGAACATGAATTTCCCATGTTAACAGAAACAAAACAAGCAACATAAATGAACTGTAAACATAAATTACTTGGCAAACAAAAAATCTGCCTCTGTTCCTCATAAAAATACAAGGACCTCTACCGATAAGGCGAGAAATCTAAAAAGGACCAGGTCGAAGGATCGATTTTCAAAAAAAGCAAATTAAGAAACAAAATCAAGCTTTATTGTAAGGGTTGATACATAAGTCAAATGGATACCGAATTTATTTCATTTCGAAAATTTTACAGGTGCAGATTACTCTTGATTTTTGTACACACCAAAATGGTTACATATTTTACACTACCAATACTTATAGAGCTAAAATAAAGTTTTCTAAAGATTTATTTGCAATTTATTTTCTATAAATACAATGATAAATGGTGTTGACATCATGTGGCAGCTTTGGTTTTGTCAATATTGAGCATGCCCCTCATTCAAACAACTTTAAATGCGTATTGAATCGACAAAAAATGACGATTACTCGCCTTCTCTGGGCTGGCGCACATCGTTCCCCCCTTGACCCAGCTTTTCATTGACATATGTTGTGTAACTTGACCATACGCTTCTTTGGAAAAAAGGATTTCCTGGGTCACGGGGGAACATACTTTTAAACTAAAAATAGTACTCACATACCAATTGCAATATTTTTGGCAGAAAATTTCGCCTTTAAACTCGTTTCAATGATGTGCATGCGCATTAAGGACAAAACAAAAACTGGTTTATGAATTCAACACCAATTGTCCTTGCATTTACAGAAGAATCTTGTTAATAAAAACCACAGAAAACTTAATTTTGGTTAAATGAATACCGGTGGTTTTAGGTGTAGGTACAGAGTAATCTGTACCTGTCAAATCTTTTTTGACTGCATAAAATCAGTTTTCATATGATTTAGATATACATCTAAACACACAGCTTTAAATTATTATCAGTTTGCATGTTTTGAAAATTGACATTTTGATTTGAGCCTTTTAGGGAGATTTCTCGCCTTATCCATAGAGGTCCTTTCTGAGCTTGTCAAGAATACAAGTGACACTATAATAGTTAAACCCTCAAGTGAGAACTCCAATTGATTTCACTTACCGCTTTCAATAACTGTTGATGTGAAATAGAGAAATATCTCAAAGGACATGCTTTTTGATAGATAATGCCCAACATTCAAAAGAGAAGGGTGATAAACAATGGAGAAAACTTTTTCCTTCAAAGATACACAAGGATCATACATTCAACACACACACCTAATGCAGCGTTAGCTGGTGAAATGGGCTGGTTGCCACCTAATGTCCGACAATGGAAAGCAGTTAGCAATCTATGGTGTCGTTTTTCCAGTCTTCCTTATACCCGTATAAATAAGCGCATTGCCCTATGGGCACAGGGTATGGCTAGTCCAAGATGTAGAAATTGGTTTTATGTTGTAAAGAAACTTGTTTTAGATTTAAATTGTATAGAATTTCAGTCAATAGATATTGTTCACAACAAAACAAGGATGTATGATCAATTGAAAGAAAAGTTAACACAAAATTTTATTTCAGAATGGAACTTATCTCTTACAAGAGAAACTGGAAGAAATAATGTTGGTAGAAACAAATTGAGAACTTATGCACTTTTTAAAACCGAGTACGAAACTGAAGAATATTGTAGAGTTATTTTACCTTTTAAACATCGTTCAGCTATGAGTAAATTTAGATGTGGTGTGGCTCCTTTAAGAATAGAAACCGGAAGATATGAAAATCTTGAGTTGGTGGACCGTAAGTGTCCGTTTTGTAACATTTTAGAAGATGAATGCCATGTTTTGTTTCATTGTAAAAATTATGAAGAATTCCGTCATGATCTTTACAATAAAGCATCTCTTGAAAATCATAATTTCAAAAATATGAACGATATAGAGAAAATTAAAATACTTTTCACCAACCATAAATTGATAAGAATAACAGCCAAAACCTGCTTTTCAATTTTAAATAAAAGATCTTTGCTTATGTGTAAATAACTTTTTAACAAGTTCACATGTAATATACATTTTAACACATTACCAAGAACCAGGTGCTAATTATGTACACTATGAAAGAATTAATTGTCTTTTTCATATTAATTCAAACAAATCATAAATTTCCCCTTTCTTTAGAAAAAAAGACACTTCGAAATAACAGAAACTAGTCTGCTCTGTTTATTAAAATTATATTTAAAAATAACTGCTCCATTAGCAACTGGTTCTTATCCTGTCTTTTTATATGTAGTAAGTGATGTTTTCGTTTAGTATTGTTTTAATCATGTAAGTCTCTTATAATTCTATATGTGAATGGTCATGTACTTTTTAAATGTTTGTATTATTGTCTGTAAATGATGTACATGAATGAGACTATAATAAAGATATATATATTCAATATTAACAGGGTGTAAAATACCATGTCATATAAACATAAAATGGATAAGCAGGGTTCACCCTGGCTCTAAAAAGTTGTTGCCATCACTTTCTCCGAATTCAAAATGTTTGCGCCAAATTCAAAACGTTGGGCACCGATTTATGAAAGTAGAGGCCACACTTGATTAACCCTTTCCTTAACAAGATAACTTAATGTTTCTATTGTTTGAAAAAAACCTGAACTGTTTACTATTTCTATTACAAAAATCTATTTACTCATAGAATGTTCCTTTGTTGTTTTGTTTTTTGTCATTATGAAGTCTGTTAGGCATTTGATTTTTTTCATCAGTTCTATGTTACGAAGCCCCCCCCCCCCCCCACACACACACACACACACTCACACATGATCGCCCGGAAAAACATATTTTGTTAAAAGAATAACAGGTTTGGGAAAGCAGAAAAGATGACTATCCGGGTCCCGTTTAAATTTGGAATTAGGAAGGAGTTTGAGTTTATTGAGGTTTTACGCCGTTTTCAACTACCAGGGTCATATCGCGGCGGCTGGAGCACCTAACCGTGGGATCCTGGTATTTCTCGCACCAGTACAACCACAATATCCAAACTGAGCCTCCAGCTGCTCTCTCACATAGATGATTCACACCCATTGGTGAGAGACAAATGACTTTTGTCAAATGTCAGAATGGATACTGGCCGAGCGGGGGTTCGAACTCGAGACCCCTGGATTGACAGACTCCGGTGTAACCGACTGAGCTATCCAGGCTCGGCGGAATTAGGAAGGAATCATGACTAACTTTTGCTGAATTCTTTGAAGTTCGCTGGGACATGTTTTCTCACGATGAAAAGCATAAAACAAAAATCCTAGTTTATTTCACAAATTTTACGCAATTTAATTTACCCGAAGCATCGTAAATCAGCATCCGCCATAAGTATGGCAATCTGAACAATTATTTGCTACTAGACTGGCTTTAAGCAACTCCATTTTGCGTGAAATATGTCTTAAAGTAAAGGATCAAGTATGGGATAACTTGACCAGTCAATCAAATTAAAACAATATTGAAAGTACACGCCCATATATATTAGAAACCTCTGAGAGAGTGTTATATTAGAAACCTCCGAGAGAGAAAAATGCTGATTATTAACATTTTTGCCTTTTCCCTACAGGATTTCTGTTTTGTTTTCAGTTATATGTGTTTATCTTCTGCAACAGCTGTCAAATGGGACCTGTCTGGAACTTTGTCCTTTGGAAAAAGGTTAACCCATTACCAAACAACAAAATTTTAGGCAGGGTTGGGGTAATCGTAATCAGTAATCGTAATTGATTGTAATCAATTACAAATTCTCAAGTAATCGACAGTAATCGAAGGGATTTTCGATTACATGTAATCGTAATTTAATCAATTACAGGTCTCAAAAAGGGTGTAATCATCGATTACATTTTCGATTACTTTCGATTACTTGCAGAATAGTTATGATCAAATTAAGACAGCTCTATAGAGATATAAACTTAAGATATTTTCCAAAGAACATAGAAATGCTAGCAAATGACCAACATGAGTTTCAGAATAAATGGCATTTTTCAATTGAAATAAATGTATATTTAGTATTTAGACTAGTTAAAGTAAAAACTCTATATTCAGTTATAGTTTCGGTTTAATCCCATTTGGTCTACTCCCAATTCGTCTACTCCCATTTCGTCTACTATTTTGGACAAAAGTCCCATTTCGTCTACTATTCTATACTTTGTATATCAATATGATATTGTATGATTTTTATCAAAAATTTTGCATTCTTATTTCGTTTGTGAAAATAGTGACTTATTTTCTTATTCTTAATGCAAAAATAATGTTGTTTATTGATGATTTGACATGAAAGTAGACGAGTTGGGACAGTAGACGAATTGGGACTCAAGGCACTAAAAGAACAGTAGACGAAATGGGAGTAGACCAATTGGGATGTTACCATAGTTTCAGTAAGTCTGCAAAACATATTCACCAAGTCCATTTTTTACTGCTGATTATAAGTAATGTGTGTTATAGATATTTTCCCAAACTAGACCTGGTTGTGACATCCATGATAGGAATCAGGTTTGGGAAACAATGAAAGAAAGAAGAAAGTGCATATTTTCTTATTTTTACAGCAATAAATTTGTCATCTGCCATCCTTTCAAATCGGAGTAGTATAGAGTTTGGAAAAGGTTTAAAAGGGCTACTCTAGGCCTACTGTTGAGGGACTTGCAAAACAATACATATTTCACACCTATTATGCCTGATGATAAACAATAACTGTCCTATTTTGAAACCTTAACAAAAGGTGTTTATTGCCACAGGGCTAATATTGGTGTTATACAATCTGAGAACTTTGACAGATTTGCTAAGGTTACTATGAGTGTTCAGCTTTTTTTCTGGATATATAAATTCTCAGGTCATTGCTAAAAGAGACTTGTCCTTGATAGGCCATTTTGAAGTTCCTGACTCCTTTCCTTATGAATGGACTTTGAGCGAATCAAAGTCTTAAATTTCTTAACTAGTACTATGACTATGTGTCTTTTAACCCATTACCAGTCGGCAAACTTTTAGACTGCTCCAAATTCAAAGATGTTGCACGAATGAAATTTAGAATTTGTTGTCCTTTTTAAGTAGAAAACATTTTGGAAAATGAAGAAATTGCTTGTCACAAGCATTTATTTCATTTTCCACAATGTTTTCCAAAGCCATTATTTTGTAGGGAGTCAAATAGAGTCACTGTGTGGAAATGGGTTAACTGAATCTCATCACGTAATATTCATCATTTATGATATTCCTATAGTCTTTGTATATATATGTTTGATGTTATAACTCGGATAAATCAAACTTACTTACTAACTAATCCACTTCCCAGGAACTAATATTGATAAAATGTGATATAAACTTTAGTCTAAATTTCCTTTTCCCAAACAATTTTTTGAGTTGTTCTAAATTCAAAAGAAGTCTGCATTCAACAAAATTATTATGTTGAATGTAGAAATGTCCATGTTACATAGAAAACCTTAAGGAAAAAGGAGAAAGTACCGATTATAAGAATTTCCTTATTTCCTCTAAGGTTTTCTTAAGCCATATCTAGAAGGGTTATCAAAAGGAGCCATTGTTTGGGAATACGAGTACATGTAGTTTAAAAATGCTTTAAAGTTAACTCTAAAATAAAGTTCCTGTTATGTTGTAAGCTAAAAGCTATTCTTGTACAATGCTATATCTCAAACTTGCATGGTTTTTCCTCAATAGATTCTGCTGTGTTAAACAAGATTTGATTTTTAATGCGTTTCCCAAATGACAAAAATTTGAAATTTGGTGCAGATAATGACATGATTTATAGTTATACATAGCAAATACATTGCATTGAGGAAATGTTTTCCAACACCTTTTCTTTTAGAGATTTAATATCAGGTCTTGTTTGAGAAAAGATTGAGCAAGTAATCGAATGTAATCATCCTGTAATCATGATTACTTCAGTATAAAGTAATCGATTGTAATCAATTACAAGTGAAAAATAGAGTAATCGATTATTAATCAATTACATGTTTTTCTCAATGTAATTGATTAATAATCGATTATAGGTGACAGTAATCGAACCCCCACCCTGATTTTAGGGCGGTCCGAATTGATAGATTCAGCAGACAACAATTTCAAGTGAATGGAATGTTTAATTTTTAGGTCTTTTGGGGTGGAAAACATTGTGGGAAATGAAGAAATTGCTTGTCACAAGCAATTTCTTCATTTTCCACATTGTTTTCCAAAATCATTATCTTGTAAGGAGTCAAAAGGAGTCGTTGTGTGGTAATCATGGGTTAAAATGCAATATAAAACTTACAATACTCCCCATATCCTTACCTGATTTCCTATACGCTGATAAACTTTGAGCTTATTGTCCATAACAGTAAGAGCTTCACTCGGATGAGCGTCTCCGTTAAACACAAATGTGATATCACCTCTCTCCCACTTCATGTCATTAAAGTCTACTAAAGTTGTGTCTAATCTGGAAGTCAAGAGGAATTTAAAATTTGAAATGCTGTTAATATGAAGTGCTATGGCTTTTTCCAGGTATTTTGGAAAAAAGCCCCTGACCCACAATTGGGAAGATGTTATCAACAAAAGCCCACATTCGGGAAAATCTAAAACTGCAATAACAGTTGAATAACCTAACAATTTTATTACATGTATTCTGAGCAAATACAATATATCCCAGGCTTAACCCATTGCCAAACCAGACCTTCTTTCGACATCCCCATAAAAAAGGCTTGAGATAACATTGAGACTAAAAAAGACAAGAGCCGTCATAGACGGATTATGCTCCCCGAATAAGTGTTTGTCACAAAATAAAAATTATCACACATTAAGCCCCCTTTTCCCAAGACAGATTTTTTGTACACACATTATTTATAGATTATGGTCTAGAACATCTTATTTTATCACAAATGTACAAAATTTCATTAAATGCTGCCCATTGGATGAAGAGAAAATGAAGAAAATCTAATTTTTACATTAAGGCCCCTTTTTTAATGACGCAGCCTCAAATCAACAAACCGAGAAAATTGTCCCTAGGGATTGTCCTTGGGAGTTCACATGTGAAGTTTCGTTGAATTTGGTCTGAGGGTTGCTGAGATATGGCTATGGACGGAAGGACGGACACACGGAGGACGGACGGCCGGACGGACAGCGTGGCGACTATATTTTCTGTGCTATATTTTACATAATGATAATCCCTATCTTTTTTTGCATTCATTACGTCGTTTGCAAAAGCTTTCAAGCCAGATTAGTCACTACCCTAAATATTTGTCATTTGGAAAGAGTTAAATGTCTAGATTTCTTGTCTTTCTGGTTCTAAATTCTCTAGAGTTTTGTCCAATATACGGTAAAATTTGATGGGTCTAGAAAGATCTATTAGACATTGTTTTGGGAATATTTTCCCTAATTGGGAAAATAAAGGAACTTTTTTCTAAAGGGGCCTTCTGGATTGTGAGCGAACAGGCAAAAGCACTGACAGAGAAACTTATAATTGGCAACACAGTACATGTGTACATATGCAATCCACTTCAAAAGTCCACACTGTAAGATAGTTTTACACATTATAGCCTCAAACTGAATGTATGGTTTGAAACGATTGAAAATTTAATAATTCAATCAACATTTTGATTAGTAAATTACATAATCTGACCACCACCTACCTTATACTAGACCCTCGTTTATGTATTTTACACAGATCTGATGGCAGGATTCGTGATACTAAAGGCACCCAGCTATGGAAGTCCCACTTCAGTTCAAGATAGAAATCTCCTATATCACTCAGGGCTTGCATAAGGGCAGGTCGGCGCTCATCTAGAGCTTCCCTAGATTGTTGTTTTAATTTCTTGAGCAAAGTATAAACTGAAAATTAAAGAGAGAAAGAATTCAACCTGAAAGAATGGAAAATATGAAATATTCAATTTGCATCCAGTTTTACATCCCTTTCAATAAACTGTCGATAAGTCACCATAAAAGTATCAGACTTTACACCTTAAAGATTCCTCCTATGAGATTGCAAAATTTGAATTTGACATGTTCTTCTTTCATTTCTTATCCCTTTGATAATTAATCTATTCTGTCACAAGAATGGAGATTCCTGATTTATTTAAAATTTCTTTACACTTTTGTGGGCAACCTATAGTAAGTTCAGCCTGCACATTACACTAGTTGCTTGTTTTAACCCTTTTCAAGCCGGCAAAATTTAGACTTTCCCTATATGAAAGCCGCCACAGACCACAAAATGGATGTCGACAGAGACAGGATTTGTGTAAGATATAAAAGAGAAATTATTGAGGCAAAAGGAGAAAATGCTGGTTATCAGCATTTTCTTCTTTTGTCTCAATGTTTTCCCAAGCATTTTCTATCAGGCAAATCAAAATAACTTTATTATAAGGTTTTGTTTGGGAAAGGGTCAATAATATCAAGACAAGAATTCAGCCACTTACTAGTTTTTCTGTCCCCATAACTGATAGCCTCTGCCAGGGGAGTCCATCCTCCATTGTTCTTCACTTTTACGGGAGCTCCATGAGCCAATAACAACATTATACACTCTACAAACAGAAAGATGGCATGGATCAAATGTGAACCATATATGCAAATTAGAGAGACCCAGGGCTTTCATTAAGAGGCAGGTGTGGGGATTTTCCCCTTCTATTTGACTGAATACGAGTAAAATCCTCCAGCTACTTTTGAAAATATTTTATGGGTTAATAGGAAGAACATAAAAAATCCTCCGCCTACTTTTGCTTGAGTCCTGAGGTGCGTTCTTTAGAGCGAGATTTCTTAAGATTTCTTAAGATATTTTAGGATAAAGCATTCATTAGAGCAAGATTTTTAAGACGATCACTGGGAGCCGCCATTGCTCTTTACTTATTTTGGAACCCCTCGGTAAATTCTGTAGAATCTATACAGGAGAGAATTGATCGAGTTGTTCCGAAAAATCCATGGTTCATAAACCGCGGAGTTCTGAATGCTCCATACTTCATACATATGACGTCATGATGATGTCATTTGTATGAAGTATGGAACATTCAGAACACCTCGCTTATAATCTCTGTCTCAAAGGCGCTGTATCAAAAACATCTTAAGAAATCTTAAAAAATCTCGCTCTAAAAAACGTGCCTCTGGATGGCTCAAAATTTCTTGAAACCCCTGGAGACCATCTGGTTAGTGTGCAGAGTTACATACCTAATTAGCCAGCGCAGGCTGATAAGTTAGAACTCTTCACATCAAGGTCAATTAATCTAAAAGTTTGATGTTTTCTAACTTAACTCTTTCCCAAACGACAAAATTTTAGGTTGATCGATTTCAAAAACTGCCACAACTGACAAAATGGATGTTATTAAAGAAAGGATTTGTGTAAAATATGGCATGGAAAATATTGAGACAAAAGGAGAAACTGCTAATTATCAGCCGTTTCTTCTTTTGTTTCAATGTTTTCCAAAGCCTTTTCTATCAGAGACGTCAAAACCAGGTCTTGTATGGGAAAGGGTTAATGCAATTCTCATTTTTGAATTGTAATTTATATCATTCGGTTCACCTATGCTGGGTGACCTGGGTCCAATCTGCTCTTTATGTACTAATTTTAGAACTTCCCAGAGAGTATCTTTTAGCATGGCAAGTCACAGATACATGTTCATATATTTTTCAACATTTTTCTATAAAGACCTTGTGAAGTTGAGCAGAGCTCCATATGCCAATAACATAATTGTGCATAATTATACATAAACTGAAACTGTTTGATTTACCTAAACGCCTAATTTTACGCAAAGCATATTCACTGGCGTTGTACAAAAGTAAAGTGTGCTAAAATAAATATGTAAAAGGATACTAAAATAAATATGTAAAAGGATACAGGTACACATGAAGCACTACTTGCGGTCAGTTGAACATATATACATGTATGTGTTTCAATAGATGAATACATGATGTGTTTGTGAAACACAAATGCCCCCGAAATGGCTATTTTTCTAAAATATTTTAAAGTTTTCATGTAAAGGGTTGATAGGGGTTAAGCATAATAAGGGATGGGCTTGAGGAAGGTCATATTGCATAGAACAGAGAGGTATCATTGAAAGGAAGTTACATACCAAATTTCAGCTTTGTATGTCAAATACTTTTGGATAAAAGACTGTTGTTAAGTTTTCGGACAGACAGATGGAAAGACAGACAGACAGAAACCAGGAAAACAATATGCCCCCGATCTTTCCATACGGAGGGGGGGGGCATAAAAAAGAACATTGTAGAAACAGGGACAAGTGACATTTCTTTAAAGAAATTTGAAATGTCATAGCTTCCTCTGATCGCAATGCTGCTTATTTCTACTTGGATCTTAACAATAAGAACTTACCCTTGTGTCCCAACATGACAGCCAAGTGAAGGGGCGTATTTCCTGAAACATACAAAAGGACATGCATAAAGTGAATTACCTATGAAGGAAATACAAAGAAATAAAACACACAGAGCAACAAATAAGACAGGTAAGGACATTTAAAATTTGTTATTTCAAATCCAAACGCTATGTTGTGGGTAGGCCTACTCATTTGAATCCTCTTGTTGATACAATTTCAATGGGTAATCAAATAAAGAAATTGATAGCCAATTTGAAATGTTGCATTTTGAAATGCTTTCACCCCTTCTTATCTGTAGCTCTGAAAACATAGCCTTAACCCATTACCACACATTGACTCTTTTTGACTCCTCAAAAGATATTGACGTTGGAAAGCATTGTGGAAAATGAAGAAATTGCTTGTGACAAGCAATTTCTTCATTTCCTACAATGTTTTCTACCTAAAAAGACTAACTATTTTTAGAATTCCTTAACTTGAAAGAATCGTCTGTAACATCTTTGAATTTGGAACAGTCAAAAATTGTCGTTTGGTAATGGGTTAACTATGAATGATCAATCAATAGACTGATTGTACTCTTGTCAAGAGGACCTGAAAAGGTCCGGGTCTCATACCAGCACAACATCTGGCGGCAAAGCAGGAGTATTTATGGAAGTCAACTCTGGTATGGATCTGTCTCTGTCAGGGTGAACAGTCATCAAAAGTCCACTAATCATTTGTTGTATATTTTTTTCTCTGATGATTTGGTTTTCAGGCTATTACTTCACAGACTCAGGTTACAAATGCAACAACCTTGATGTTCTTGGCTTTGCCCAAAGAGATATCCTCGTCTGTACACTTTTCATATCTGGTCAATCACATCAAGTAAGGATAATAGCTACAGTAGATTTTTTCAACTAAATGTTGTGATTAGCAAAAACAGCGAAAATCTAGTACAGAACACTATATTCACAATTATTTGATTGTCTCTTTTCCTTTTGTTAAATGTTATTTATTGGCTAATATTCCAAAAACAAAGGAGAAAAACAGCTTGTGGAAAACTCTAGACCAATGAGAACTACTGATTAAGCGTTAATAACCACTCTTCATTGAGGGAAGTGAAAGTGCCACTAACCCAAAGAATTTTTCGTACCTGTTGGCCCTTATTTCATATTTTAATGAGCCGACTGGACTCTCTGATACATTTATATAGAGATTAATTTTTTCCTGCCGACCCCTCAATGGTGTTTCCTTGGCAGAACTATGCAGTATGCATCAGCATGGGGAGCCTTGCGACTTGAATTACTTGGCACTTGGAGGGCTTAAAGTTCATGTCACAAAAACATCTATAGATAGCATTGAGAGAAAAGGATAAAATGACAGTTTTCAGCGTCAGCATGGCTAGCTTTGCGACTTATGTTACATATAGTTCATATAGTTCATATAGTGTTCGAGGCCTATGCGGTTGCATATAAGTTTCATTCAGCTTCTTGTGGCCCGTTGTTGTGTGTTTTCCCCGACTTGTTGTTTCACGGTTCCTCACATCGTTGGTCGTTGTCAGAATAGTTATACGTTTGTCATTACGTTGCGAAGTCCAACATCTATTTTATTTATTACTTGTCAGTTAATTAGACTGTATAGATTTGACCTAACTGTTTGTAAGGAAGACCGATTAATGTAGATATGACATCGTTGTCTCTATCTCGGGTGTCATCAATGTTACTGCACTGATAGTAGGCTGTGTATATCATGGATTGACATACAAGCAGTATTTGTATAAAAAAATTGTTGATATAAGAAAAAGTTGTTGCATATTGAGAAAATTGATCATTGGAACAACTTTCTCTTACAATACATATCATCAGTGTTACTACACTGATAGTTTGTTTTACATACATTAATATGAATAAGCAACATTTTGTATGAATAAGCAACATTTTGTATGAAAAAGTTATTGGAATACAAAAAGTTATTGCCTAAATTCATATTTTGTTACTTAGAAAAATGGTTATGTACAACATGTAATATTTTATTAAAAAATTGTTTTATTTACATATCGCCTTGTCCACATTACTTTGACTAAATGTGGTTACTTATCTTCACCACTGTTTGTTTACTGTATTTTCTCTTACTGTTGTTGCAGAAAAAGAAAAGACAGTAACATAACGTTGATCATGTAGCACTGTATTCCCTATATTGGGATTATCTGTAACAGTCAGCTATAAACTTGTTTCTTGGGTGCCAATCTTTGTTAAGCCTTTGCTTGAATGAATTTATTGAAGGGGCTGCAACAATATTCTCTGATAAGCTATTCCATAAGTTGATAACTCTGTTGCTAAAAGAATTTTTTTTGAGTTCTGTTCTACATCTTTTTTTGTACAGTTTGAGACTGTTACCTCTAGTATTTAATTCATTGTTAAATGTGAACAATTGTCTTGAAGTTTTGTCAATGCCATTTATTAATTTGTATGTCTCAATGAGGTCTGCCCTGTCCCTTCTATATTCTAATGTGGGTAGTCCCAGAGTTACCAATCTCTCAGAATAGCTTAAGTGTTTAATTGACTTGACAAGTCTGGTGGCCCTCCGCTGCACATTTTCAATTGAGATTTTGTCCTTTTTTAAAGTAGGGGACCATATCACAGACGCATATTCTACGTGTGGTCTCACCATTGATTTGTATAAATTTAGAAACATTTCAATATTTAGGAAAGTGAAAGATTTGCTGATCAATCCAAGATTTCTATTAGCTAAATTGATTTTAGTACTAATGTGCTGATGGAAGTTTAGTTTTTTGTCGAATGTAACCCCTAAATCTTTTTCGTGTTCGACTGGCTCAATTTTTGTTATTCTTCCGTTTTTATCTTTGATGAAAAATTTGTCTGCTTCTCTTGTCCCAATGTGGAGTGTTTTGCATTTCTGTGGGTTGAACATCATTTCCCAAGTGTTACACCAGTTACAAGCATTGAAAATGTCGTCTTGTAGGTTGTCGTCTACAGAATTGTTAATTGATTCTACATAAATTTTTGTGTCGTCTGCAAATAACTTGATTGGGCTTTCAATTTCATCTGGTAGATCGTTTATAAAGATCAAAAAGAGGATGGGACCGAGCACACTTCCCTGGGGTACTCCGCTGGTGACTTCTCCCCATGAAGAGTATTCCCCGTTGGTGACAACTCTCTGTTTCCTATTTTTCAAAAAATCTTTTATCCAGTGGTAGGTATTGTTTCTTATTCCAATGTGCCAAATCTTAGCAAGTAATCTTTCGTGAGGTACCTTATCGAAAGCAGCCTTGAAGTCCAGGTAGATTATATCAACATCATTTTTGTTTTCTATGGAATCTGTCCAGTCTTCTAGGCATTCTAGGAGTTGGGTCGTACAGGATCTACCTTTTCTAAAGCCGTGTTGATCAATATTTAGTAGATTTTTACTCTCAAGATGTGTTACTATATGATTTCTGATGACTTTTTCAATTAGGCGGCAACAAATGGAGGTAACGCTTATTGGTCTGTAATTCTCTACCTTTTTCTTGGGTCCTTTTTTGTGAATTGGGGTTACATTTGCTGTTTTCCACTGTTCTGGTAATTTTCCTTCTTGTAGTGACTTGTTGAACAGTGTTAACAGAGGTTTTATTATAGAGGTTTTTGTACCAAGAATAAATGCTGGATGTATCCCATCGGGGCCTTGTGACTTTGCCGGATTGATCTCGTTAATGACTTTCAGTAGTTCTTCTTCTGTCACGATAATGTCATTCATTTCTTCTTGGACAAATGTTTTGGGGTTTGGTATGGGTTGGGTCTCTTTTGTAAAAATCGAAGTGAACTGTTTGTTGAATTCTTCGGCTATGATTTTGTTGTCTGTACATATGGCATCTTCTATTTCTATGGTATTTATCCCTGAGGTTGATTTGGTCTTGCTTCGAACATATTTCCAAAAAAATTTCGGGTCATTCTTTATTTTGATTGCTATAGATTTTTCGTAATTGTACTTATTTTTGTGTAGCAATGATGTAACTTTGTTTCTGGCAATTTTGTAATTTTCATATGTTTGGGTGTTCCTACTCTGTGAATATTTCTGCCATTTTTTCTGTTTGTCTCTAATGGCGTGCCTGGTTTCCCTGTTGATGCTGATACTGTGGTTACCTTTGGACTTTTTAAACTTTGGAATGTTTTGCTCTAATATATTTGTGATTTTATTTTCAAAGTCGTTCCAGGTTTCCTGAGTGTCTGCATTCTGGTAATTCCATGCATTTTCTTGTATCAGGTTGTTGATTTCCTGCCAGTTTGCTTTGTTGTAGTTATATTTCTCTGTATTAGATTCCTCGTGTGTGTGACAGCATACAAGCTTGAAGATTATAATCATGTGATCACTTTTCCCAAGGCTAGGGATAAGCTCAATGTTTTGGACATCATCTTCATTGTTGGTGATAACCAAATCTAGTAGTGATGGGATATTGTTGTGTCTGTATCTTGTTGGCTCTTGTATATGTTGGTGTAGGAAGTTGTCACGAATGCATTCTATAAATTTATACTCGAAGTGGCTTTCATTTGTGTTTGTAGATAAGTTTTGCCAATCGATGTTCCTCATATTGAAGTCACCAACTACTAAAAGCTGCGAGTTATTTTGCGATTTTTGGTCGTTGATCATCTTAACTAAGTTTTCACCATTTTCTTTGCAACTGTTGGGACTTCTATAGATACAGGCAACTTTGATTTTCCTCTTGCTAGGTAGATGAATATCGAGCCATATGACTTCTTCGAATTCAGTATCGTAGTTCATTTCTACAGCATTGAGTCTTTGGTGGACGAATATCATGATACTTAGCTCTTGGAGGGCTTAAAGTTCATGTCACAACAACATAGATAGCATTCAGAGAAAAGGATAAAATGCCAGTTTTCATCATTTTTTTTTAAATTTTCTCACAACGCTTTTAAAATCGTCTTTATTAATCAAAGAAATCGAACACACCATTGTTTGTGAAATGGTAAAACAACTGCATACCAACATTCATCAATGCTACATGATCTAGGATCAGCTGACTCATATCAGAAGTTCGATTTTCTTAAACAAAATCGATTAAGAATGTCAGAAACAGGGAAGGGTGGTTACCGTGCACGTCTCTTTGTGCGACATCGTGGACCCGTATTAGCTGGGACACTAGTTTTGTGTCGCCATTGAATACCCCCTGATGTAGAGGAAAGTCATCGCCGGGAGAAATCTGGTTGTTCTCCCCGTTTTCTGCCATGTCAAAGTATTTTCCTGCAGTTTGCTGACCTCTCTGTTTATTTACTGTTTTACGTCATTTCCGTAATCTTGCCCAGCGGTGCTACTAGAATAATTACTCTATCGTAGAAATTAAATTCCCCCCCTTCCACTTTCAAAAATATCTGGTTTTGAGTGAAATAAACGCTACTGAACGCAAAATCTATTAATTTTAAGTAAATATGAAAAATAAATCAGATTCGTTATGATTATAGATCTAACCATGAAAGTATTAGATCTAGGATGAAAGAGAAAATTATGTTAGTCAGAGCAATGTTAAAAAAAATGTCTTCATTTCACAAACATTTCCTGGGTTTGACAATAGACCTGTGCAAGTCTAGCCCTAGATACGAATATACGAAAATACAGAGGAGCAGCATTTCACTGTTTTTCTCAATTTGTTTTTTCACTGTGCTTTATCTGGCAAATTGTTTTAATGCTGGAATTATTGTCTGCAACATAGCAGTGCCGGATCCAGGATTTCTGTGAGGGGAGGGGGGTTCGTTTAAAATTACAAAAAAGGGGTTTCGTTTTACAAGTATTACACAATTTTGAATGAATTTCTGCATGAAAATGGAATAATCAGTCTATCGAGGGTGGTTCGTTTGAACCCCCCGGAACCCCATCTGGATCCGCCACTGACATAGGCCGTATGCCTACTTAATTGACTTTGGCAGATGGAAACTTGGAAAGGTTCCTAACATCCAAGAGATAGGCCTACACGTGCAAATCTCCAGATGGGCTCTCCAATAACCAAAATTATCATGTCCTTATAAACAATAGTTCGACAGCATACCTTCAAGATGTGAGAGCCATGAGAGTTAAATTTCCATGTTCAACCAAGTAGGCATAATATTATCATCAAGTGAACAGATTCTAGACCATGAACGCAGTTCTAAGGGCCAAGATGTATCTTTAAAAACATGGAACACAATGGACAAATGAAACGGATAGGACATAAGGAAAAAATAGAGCAGACACAGTCCAAACGTCTGAAGAAGAAGGTCTACCTACGTGACTCCTATGCAACTTTAGACAAAGAGCCGACACAGAAGTAAGGAGAAAAAACAAGGACAGAGTTACAATTTCTAGCGATGACGAAAAAAAAAACAATGTTGCGTTGGAAGAACTCAACAGAGAAGATCCTGATGTAGAAGAGATCATAACGACGGCTGAGACGCGACGTCAGCTACTGGTACTCATAAGCGTAACAATTACATGACGTCATAAAGATTCTAACGTTAGGGCTCCTTTGTTGATCATGGTTATGGGGTTTGTCCGCCTAAAAAAAGTTTTTTTATGAGAATTATATTTTGTTGAGGCGAGGAAGGTTAATTATTACGCAAAATCTTCATTTATCCCACGGAAACTTTTCACCGACATAACATTGTACCGAAACTCTACAAAAATAGTATGATTATATTTCATGTCATTCCAAAAAGTAATATTTAGTCATTTTAAATACTTGATATCAAAATCAAATACTGGAATTACAAGTAGTTTCCAAAAGATGCGACTGGAATTGTAAGAAAATAAAAGGAATAATTTAAATGACTGGCGCGTCTTAAACACAATTACTTTATGTATGATATTTCATTCTTGGAAATATTATGCAGATCATAATTTTTATAATAGCAAAGTAAAACAAGACGGACAATCTTTTAGTACGGACCAAATTTTAAAGTTTTGCAGATGACTAGAATGTGTTCAATCTTTCCAAGACAATGTATTTTGTTTTAATGAGTATTTCTAAATTTTTTATTCTATGGTTTCTCCTATTCTAACATATGGTTCAGAAATATAGGGCTTTGAGTATTTAGAACCCATCGAACAAATACATATAAAATATTGCAAAGACTTTTTAGGCTTAAACACTTCGGCAAATAATCAAATGGCTCTAGGTGAATGCGGACGATACCCGTTATCAGTTCAGTACAATACTAAATTTATAAAATACTGGATAAGACTTTTAGAAATGGAAAACTCCAAAAAAATGTTATATTATGTTAAAAAGGGACGATGATCGCGGTAAAATGAATTGGGTCTGTAAAGTACGACAATTTCTATTTAAGTTTGGATTTGGTATTGTCTGGATATCCCAAGAACTTGGTGAATCTCAATTCTTTATTAAAACACTAAAACAGGGGCTAACAGACTGTTCTTTTCAAGATTGGCATATAGTAGTATACAAGATTTTTATAAGGGATTCAAAAGTTTTATTAAGTGTAGAAAAATATTTAACCTTAAACATGCCATTTCAACAAAAGCGGTCTCTAGCACGTTTCCGCTGTTCAAGTCATAAACTAAACATCGAATATGGTCGTCATTTTAATGTTTCTAGAGAAGACAGAGTATGCACATACTGTTTTATTAATAAAAACGAACTTATTTTAGAAGACGAGTACCATGCATTTTATATACATGTACATGTATGTGATAAATTCAAAGCTATTCGAGAACTCTATTTACAAAATTTAAGTACCGTGTTTCAAAGCGAAAATCTAGCATATTTAATGATACCCCCGGTATTAGCATTTTATGTCTCAAAATTACTTGAAAGTACATGTATCTAATATATGCCCGTCAATTGTAATTGTAATGTATTGTTCGTTATACAGAGTGCCCCCCCCCCCCAAAAAAAAAAAAAAAACGGAACCCACTTTTGAAAGTGAATTACTCATGTTTGAACAATTATTTCTCCACCAAAATTAGATATGCAATAGAAACGACAGTTTCCTATCAACAGTAAAAATTTGGTTGAAAAATGTCTTTTACTTTTGTAAATATTGGCATTCAAATGAATGTACACAGAAAACCATTTTAACACGATTTATCGATCTTTCTGTTAGTCAGCGCGCGCAAACTCATTGAATAAATTGACAGTTCACAATTGTTTGATATATTCATCACAATACAAGAGTGATTTGAATTTTTTTATTCGCAATAGTTCATTTTTTATTTCATCTTTCCTGCTAATAAATAAACTGTTAAAGTATAAGCTGCGATGTAACCAAAATGCATTGCTCCAGTCTGACTGTACTTTATAACATTGCTAATTGAATAACCAGTCTCTTGGGGCGTCCGTGGCCGAGTGGTTAGAGTCACTGACTCAGAATCACTTGCCCCTCACCTCTGTGGGTTCGGATCCCGCCAGGGACGTATGAACTTTCATGGGAGGAAGCTATCCAGCTGGCTTGCGGAACGTCGGTGGTTCTACCCAGGTGCTCACTTGGGGTCTTCCTCCACCATTCAAAGCTGGAAACAGGTCAAAAGAAGGGAGTTCCTTCCTGGGCACGCCCAGTCTACTACTCGGTCATATGGAATGTCCGGCAACCGAGGATAAATAACCTTAACACACACACACACACTCTTATAGTTCAATCTGAACGGTCATGTTTTAAATATGTTGTGTATTTTAAATTGTATATGTGCCATTGTGTAAACATGAATGATACTTTAATAAACATATATATATATATATTGCTATGTTGCGCGCGAAGTGGAACAAGTTATAGGAAATGCTTCTGACTTTGCCGATACCTTCCTCACTGGTGGTGAACTCGGACAAAGCGAGGAACATTTTTCATGAACACAAGGTACAGATACTTCATGTCACATCCGGATTTTTGTAAACAATACACGTGGTATTTTGTTTTACTTCTCTTTCCGTCTTTTTCTAAAGGATGCACTCAAATGGAAGTTACTAAGGTATGTAGATATGATTTATAATACGCACGAAAATATCAGTTTTATCGATCACTATTTTCAAATGTTATAAACGGATTGCGAGTGCACAAAGCGCATATTGAGATCATGTGGGTTGATCTTAATCGCCCGAACGAAATGGTACGATATCACTGTTTATGTTTATCAACTTACATTGCAAGTAAACAAAAAAGACATATAAATGTACAAATAAAGGCTGTAAATGGCAGTTTTTGGTGTCATGTCATTGAAAATCATTGTGCGGTTTCTTCGTGACAACGTTACAGCATGTTTGCGATGTTATCTTTTCCAGCTACGGTGTTTTATGACCACATGTTTGATAAATTAATCGATTGCACTGGACTTAACGGCACATTTTAACATCATCATCATCATCATCATAATAATCATCATCATTTTTATCGTTACCTTGGAGTTTCACCGGTAAGATTTTCGTTATGCCTTTTTAAATTTGGTACAGGTGGAGAATAAGCTCTTAAATGAGAACAAGATGGATCTTGATCAGACAGTGCACATGCAAAGTCTGATCTGGATCCATGTTGGTCGCAAAAGCCTAAATGAACGTTTCCAGATCTATACTGTAATGTTTGTCATTACCATTATCACCATTTATTCTAAGGAGGATCCACTGTTTCACACATCCCAGGCCCGTACGAACAGGGGGACTCTGGAGCCGCCCCCCCCCCATAGCTGGCAAAAATGCCGAATTTTCATCATTTCACATTTAAAACTTATGGCAAATCTAATTTAGCCCCCCCCCCCCCCCCCCCCCCAATATTAGACACTGGCCCAGACAGGGCCCATATGAAATTGCTTTCTACGGGCATGCATTCTAAAGTATACTAACGGGAAAAGTTAACTGTGTGCATTTCCTTTTCAATTAACACCTTGACTGCATACGGTACATGAATAAAATTTTACAAATGCACATTTAATCTTTTACTTTCAATAATTGTCAATGTATTACTATACTTGTTATTACCGTAACAATTCCTGAAAGTGGATAGGGATAAGATTCGCTTTTACAAGACATTTTCGAGTGTGAACACCGTTGGTATTAATACATGCTATGCAATTGTCCTTAGAAAACAATAGATGCTGTCTAACCCACTGAAGGTAATGTTGTCAATAACATCGTAGCAAGACTATGGGTATCGCAAGACGTCTGAAACGGATGGTCTAATCCGTTAATCAGCCTCTACTGCTGCTAGAACTCAACTCAGGAAGCAATCTAGCCTATCTGTAACGTTTGCCTTTTTCTGTCGATTTCACAGGTAGTCGTTCCGATAATGGTTGTCTTGTCGGAATGACGTCACGTGTAGACGTTGGATGTGTTGGAATCGTCTCAAAATTGTAGCATGGCAAGTAAATCGAAAACAGTATAATTAATGGGGTAATTCGACTGTTTTCGATTTACTTGCCATGCTTCAATATCTTGTATTTATTTCGGTACATTTATGAATAATCCTAAAATTGGCGACCATTTGCATTAGACAAGTGGCTACTTTCTTATGACGGGGAGTATATTTGTGCTACTATAATTAAATCCATTTGTTTCAATATTTTAGATTTCTTAAAGATAAAATGTTAAAAAAAGACGTCTCACTACATTTCTCCTGAAACAAAAGTTTACGCTCATGATCTGTTTTCATGACTTTATAACATCGCCGCCAAACAATACGACGTCGTTCCCACGTTTTGTGTAATTGACGTTGAAGTGCGTATAGCAAACATTGAATCAAAAGAAGAATAGATCTATACTGAAAATAATTTGGCTCCTTTTTTCTTAATATTTTTCTTTCATATTTTCTTAATTAGTACACACATTTTAACTTCTCAACATATAAAAGCAATGTATTTTGACATCTAGAGCAGTCAGCTAGACAAATTGGCAGACGGGTAGAAAAACGGACGGACGGGCAAACGAAGCACTATCTATATGGTGGTCATTACTGAAAGCCTTCTAATTGGGGGCTGCAATACCAGATAGGCCTATTGTTTTGGAAATGATTATTGCATACCATTAATTCGTCTTTGAAAAAGAATAAATTTTATCTACTACGGTATATATAGACCTAGTGACGTTTTTCAGCTAAAACGAGTTAAGTGTATCAAATACGAGAAATACCTGTCCCATGGACCTAAGAAGCTATGTTTGTACAATTATATTGATGAATCGTCTTTAACATAATGTCATAGGGGTGGTCAATTAGAAATAATAACAAAACCCCATATATCTGATGAAATATGTGAGAGTAATGTCTCGATAAGTCGGAAAATGGGTAAAAAACAGCTGTCCCACCTCGGGGGTGGTCCAGTTCATCACTTTTGTACGGAGAGTACATATATAATACATATACAGTATACCTAGTATCCCAACCAGTAGCTTTTCCAAATTGTTTTAGTGGTGAAATAAAGAAATTTAAGATAAATGCATTTTTCTGCAAACAATTATGCATATGTCCCATGGTCTGGTGTGAATTACGTTATTTAGTTTTACACACATCCTAAAACGAAACCATGTTTTGAATACATGATATTAAATATCATTTATAAATAGTCAACAGCATGTGCAAACACATTGTATTACTCTTGAAAGTAGCAGTAGATTATAGTAAGTCCGACTTTGCAATGAAGGAAGCTACCCCGCTCAAGGAGCAGTAAATGTGAATTACGTTAATGCTTTTTAAAATTTCACACAATCAACGCTTAAGTTAAATACATAGTTTGGCATGTACCTACACATGTGTAGATTACATAAACCAAGAAGAACATTTCTCTTCAGAATTATTACCTGTGGAATTTTATTGTATGTTCAAAATTGTGAATTACGTGTCTGTGAATTACGTTACGCCATTTTTCGTTCCATAAAATATTTTATTCATTAAATGTCGCAAAATTAGAAACACTTAAGGCATGTTTTAAATATTTATTGAATTCAAGTAGTCAATTGATAGTAAAACCGAAATATGTCAATGTGAAAAATCTAAGACCGAAACTATAGTGGGACATTTTTCGTTCGTATTTGATACACTTAACTCGTTTTAGCTGTTTTTCGGACAAACACTAGTGCTTCGTCGGCGTAAATCTAAAACGTCACAAACTCTACTTTATTGAAGCTGCAGTTACGGGATTTTATAACAACACCTACGATTTATCCATATTTAACCGAAAACCCATTCTATTGTTAGGACAAAAGTCATTGCAATTCGAACAGCCATTGAAAATGTTCACGGTATCATAAATAAACCGTACAAGTCCCCTTCAAAAAACGTTAACTACGATTTTCACATCGGAAAAAAACTTCTACTCCAAGAATTGTAATACTAACTTCAGAATCAGTCAGAGAAATAAAATAACAAAACTGACAATAGCCTCTAAGTGTCTCTCCGATTCGTCCATATTGTTTTGGGCGGATAAACACGTGCAAATCGTTGTGTACATGCTCAAACTACTAAAACTGGTTTTTAAACGCGCATTTAAACATGAAGTATCTGTACCTTGTGTTCATGAAAAATGTTCCTCGCTTTGTCCGAGTTCACCACCAGTGTTCCTCTTCTTGCGAATGTCATCGCCATGACAGACGTCTTACTATTTGACTGGGGCCGGTTTCATCAAAAACGTCCTAGGACATGACTTAAAAAGTGTCCTGAGACCTTTTGTAGGACGTCCGTAAGTCAGTTTCATCAAAACGTCCTAAGCAGTTCCTACGACTTAAATTTGCGTTTCATCAAAATCTGTCCTACTTTAGTTACGCTCGATCAAAAGGCCCCATAAAATCACGTGCAATGCTAATTTTAGCTGTATTTTTTTCATTGTAATGTATAGAAACTTTCCAAACGTTAAAGAAAAATGATAAATCAACACTTGGAACTTGAGCGCTGTTGGACAAGGTGAAGAAAATCGGTTCTTCTGACGAAATTTTCTAAATTTGTGAAAAACAAATTTAAGAAAGCGCCATGAAATAAATAATCTAGAAACTAGGCCTATCCCTACTCCTCAAAACAAAATAATCTGAAAAAAGGCCTTACACTAGGCAAGACAGGATGGAAATGTACATGTATGTAAGACCTTCTCCCGGACCAAACATGAGTTGCGAAATGATTTTTTATCTACATAATGTTTTTTTTCCAATTTATTAATGTCATTTTCTTTGGAAGCGAAATTGTTAAAGAAAGCGAAGACGATTTTTGGTAGTCGTTTTTTGGCGTTTTTTCTCTCGCAGAAAATCATTAATTCGATAAGCATTTACGACATTTTCTTATGCTGAAAGTGAACTCTACAGGGAATAAAACATATTTTATAATAAATTATGTTATCAATATTATTTTGTTAATGGCTATATTGAACATGTTGTCATTGTCCATCCTTAGAAAAAACTCATCCCCAGTCTTGAACGTCGCTTGGGATAATGCAACAGTCAAAGATAAAGCTTGGGTATGATTAAATACAATTTTAGACTTGACCAATTTCGAAGCTGTTGTAGACGACAAAATACAAAGTTAATAAGTTTTTACGTAATAGTATAGTATAGAACACGTTTTGAGTTTATTGGGGTTTTACGCCGTTTTCAACTACCAGGGTCATATCGCGGCGGCTGGAGCACCTACCCATGGATTCCTGTTGTTTCTCAAACCAGTACTACCACAACACCCTTACCGAGCCTCCAGCTGCTCGCCAACTTAGGTTAACGATATCAAACCCATTGGTGGGTGACAATTTTGTCAGAAAGGGTATTAGCCGCGGCCGGGTATCGAACCCGGGACCTCTCGAATGAGGGTCAGATGCGCTACCAACTGCGCTAAGGCCGCGGCCAGAACACGTTTTGAGAACGTGTAGCAATTTCCTTTCCATCAATGTAATTAAAGGTGTCTGTAACAGTAATGTTACAATTTATTTGCCTAATTTGACAAAGGTTAAAGGGTTAATAGTGCTCGTATTATTTTTTCGCTGTTGTTGCTACCTCTGCTGCTGTTGTTATTGTTGTTTTAAGCAAATGTTTGTTCGTTTTTGTTGTTGTTTTAAATAAAAACTGAGTACTAGTAACTGTTCTACAAGAATATTTACATGCCACGTTATTTTGAGTGTAATCAACTTGTTTTTGTGCCATGTCTAATCTGTCTGTTTCATATTGTACTGATACAGCTAGCATTTAAACTGACCAGTCTGGGATTCTAGCGTTCAGTAAGGGGGCTATATCGGAATTGGAATATCATCAAGGGTCAAAAACATATATAAAAACATCAAAGATCATTCATTTCCTCTTTTATCCTGTTTTCTATCCATGATTATGTGCCCAAAATCTGAAATGGATTTCGGCTGCATAGTAGTACCATTCCATTTTCATTCAAAAGACAGAAAAAGAGAAGACTCGTATATAAGATGTACGTGTATATACATTTTGTATATTGTTTTGCAGTATATGTGCCCTTGTTCATCCTCAGAAAAAGTCATTCATTTCTCTAAATTCGCTTCTAATACAAACATATAAGAAACCTTGTATTGGATTCAATATATTTTACATACGACCAATTTGAAAGCTGCTGCAGACAACAAATGGATGTTGATGATTTGAAGTTTATACATATAATAGCCTAGAATATTTTTGGAATAAAATTTAGGGATGGTAACGAGTACCAATTTTACTAATCGAGTACTCGGTCATCCTTCCGATCGAGTACTCGAGTAATCGGATAGAAACGTCGTCTTTTGGTTATAGTCTCGGCATTTTCCAACATGTTCATATGCGATTTATGCAGCATATCATCGGCCAAAATGAATCTTTAGATGACATTTCGTCAGTACTTGATTTGAGAAAAAAAGGACAATTGTTAGATATGTGATAAGAATTGCAGAACGTTTCAAAATTCCATGGTTAAACTCATGAAAAAAATTTGCAAAGTTGTTGTTATTTACTTCCAAATGCGTCCGTGATATTTACGCATGTTGTGAGATATCCACACGTCACTATAGACTTAGGGGGAGGTATTGTTAGACTTTCAAGAATTTATTTGGGTGTAATCGAAAATTAGATGACTCTCCTTCTGGTAACAAGTAACAATAAAATGAAATCTTAACATCGATCCAGTAGTCGGCTGAGTGCATATTGGATTAACCAATCAACTCAAAGGTTAATCTTACGTTCGTCCAATTAAAATGCACCGCACGAAATCAGAGTAAAGTCCGACGAAGGTGCGAAAATTTATGGCATTGTTTGACAGCGAGAACAATAGCTGTTGGCACTTGATTGCAAATTAGGACAATATCGAAGGATTAGATAATCGACAGACGACCAGGTGTTACATAATCTACCCCTTGCACGGTACATTGATGGAAAAGAGCGATCGATATTTTGAGTTTGGAAACGATTTTCATTTTTTCTGCTGATATCATTTTTTTCTTTCCGATTACTCGATTAGCAAAATTGGTAATCGATACTCGGACGTTCGATCGAGTACTCGATTACTCGAGTACTCGTTCCCATCCCTAGAATAAATGAGAAAATGTAGCATTTTCTTTTCTCTCTATGCTGTTGAATGTGTTTTTATCCGGTCCATCACAAGTAGGTCTAATGACATAAACGTTAAAGAGATGGTGGGTATGAAGCGGTGTAATAGATGTTTGAATCAAATAATTTCTTTTTGTTTTAAAAGGCGAGTTATATTCTCATGCCTTGTGTATGTCTAGTTCATTTCAGTCTTTGACCATCATCCTGCGATTCCCAAAACAATTGTATAGCTGTTGCCAGATATCACATGTATACCATTTAAGTCAAAATTTAAGTCAAAAACGTCGGGTAAGTCGCCGAAATATTGGTCTTAAATTTAAGTCAAAAAGTAGGAACTTCCTAAGTCTTGAGACATTGATGAAACGCGACTTACGACTTAAATCTACCGTAAGTCATTTTTTAAGTCAAAAACACGTCTTAAATGGTTTGATGAAACAGGCCCCTGAACACCTACCATCGTGAAAGTTTTCTTTGCAAGATTTCAATAACAAAATTAATTCTGACATAATCACTAAATACTAATCATATGAACTTATTTTATCACTGACCAACATGCCTGTCAGCGCTCAAATGACAAGACAGTAGGCCTACTTTAAAAATTAATTCAAACAACCATCCTATGGATTATGTGCACATAAGGCACGTGTAAATAGTAAATTTTGAAGAAAAAAATCGGTACGCACGTGTATTTCATATGATATGACTAGAAAACAAAAAGTCGCAAAAAAGCTGTTCGAGCTGATAACGTAAATTCATGTTATTCATGTAACAGCAGTACAGTTTATGACATTCTGTTAACATTCTGTATGTCCGCCATGGACCTGAATGAAACGAAGACATCCCCTTCTCCTTGATAAAGCATAATTGATGATGAATCTTTGCGGGATACTTCTTAACTCGTCCCTTTTAAGTTCCTGTTCCAGTTGTTGAAAACTTCTTGGAGCAAAAGTATGAAAAACTAATGTCTGGTAACAAATTCGATGATTTTGTGCAGTGCTGACACGCACAATACATTATTTCTTTAATAAAATAGGTGCAACTGAATTCTAGAATTGCCTTGCACGTGAAAGCATGTTATCAAATTTTATGAACCAGTGGTATCATGGGTATGAGATGTGAGCATGATTTGGCGACGTTGCTTTGATGCTATTGAACTCGGCAATTACCTGGGTTTTTGTAACTTTTCATATTTGAGTCTTAGTAAAAAACCTAAATATTTTTTATGTTCGGATCAATCGATTTTGATGAAATTTACAGAAAACATGTAAATGTAGTTGATTTATATTTGCTGAAAATTTCATAAAATATACTGCATTATTTGTTTAATTATGATGAAAAAATGAAAGTGTTGCGTTGGAAGTGTCTTTAAGTGCAGGTTTTATGCTTACCCTTTAAGGTTTACAGACCCTCAAAAAATCACCACTTTCTAGCCATACGAAATGCATCGAATTACACATACTTGTAAATACACTTCAAATAAGTTGATTCACCGTGCCGGATTTGAAGATTATGCTTCAAGAAGAAAATAATTGACAAATATCATTTTACTCTTTATTCATATGCAAGGGAGGTAATTTTGAACATTTTTGTCAAATATTTCCATAAGTATGCATTAATTCAAAATTCTAAACCGTTATAAATGCTTGAATTTATATTTGGAATGGAAATGTAACACAAATTAGGAATTACTGGCACTTTTAAAATTTCGCATCTGAATCTTTGGTGCTTTTGAGGGGTTGGATACCTTAAATCATATGACATTGAAATAGGGTTCCATTTTTTATTGGGACACCCTGTATAATATGTATTTTGGGCCGGTGGCCTTATTACGTTAATAAAGTTTCTTGTATCTTGTATATTTAGGGGCCCATGCATCAGAGTTGTTTTTTCTTTTTAAACAGTACAGTATTAAATTTAGTATTGTACTGAAAAAAAAAAAAACTTTGTGAGGAAAGGACATGTTTGTTGTGTCTCTGGTACAAATGGGTGGAATAAACGACAATGCTAATCTCTGTATAACTACATATATTTACATGTTGCTACAATGGTGGTCAAACTAGAACTCTCGGCTCTGCGCGCCGGTCATGCATATCATAGCATCTTGTAACCTGATACTCATGCTACATGCAATACACTACAATGTTGTTTATCTTAAAGATGTTTCACTTAATTTAAGGGGGAATGCTCCAGTTTCCTAAAATTTTTCCCAATAATAGAATTTATTAATATTGCCTATGTTGAAATTACATGTTATAATTAGGCTACTGACTGAAAAATAAAATAAAAATGGATGGTCAGCGATCTTGTTTGAATTTTATAGGCATTCGTATCACATACCCCTACATCGAAAAATGCACAATTGCTTTCACCTGTCCAAGGTCACTACATTGTTAAGGTTTGCGAACTGAGAATTAAAACACCCCTTTCTAGCCATACGAAATGCACCAAATTACACACACTTGTAAATACACTTCACATAAGTAGATTCACCAGGCCGGATTTCAAGATTATGCTTCAAGAAGAAAATAGTTTACAAATATTGTTTTACTCTTTATTCATATGCAAGGGAGATAATTTGGAATATTTTTGTTAAATATTTCCATAAGTATGCATTAATTCAAAATTCTAAACCATACAAAATGCTTATGTTTATATTTGGAATGGACATGTAACACAGTTTAGGAATTACTGGCACTTTTCAAATTTCGCCTCTTGCTCTGCATTTCATTCTCAGTTGGAGACACTCCACAACGGGAAATGCTTCCGGGTCGTAGTATTACAAACATAGTTCCGTCAAAAATGGATTCGCTCCTTTTGTTGCATTGATTCTGTGTCTATAGAATAGGCAGATGCATGAAATGTGGTTCTGTACACTGGCAGACGATCAGTGTACTGCTAAGATGTGTTTTAATGAATTTGTTGGGAACTAGTTTCTTGCGCGGTCGTGACCTTTCATGGGGGTGTGTCACATGCAGATCCCGAAATAGATGGCAAATTTCAAGGGTGGCTGTGTTCACGGGTGCGTGATTTTAGCTGATGGTGCTATTGATACCACTTTCTTGGTAGTAAATTAAAGACAAAGAAATGGTCTGTCAGGCAGACTAAGTAAAAGCTGCCACAAAGACTTCTGAGAGGAGCTAGAAGCTGCCAAATTGACCCATTTTACTATATATCTAATAGGCCCGTTTCGTTGAGGAGTGACACCAGTTCGTAAACCTTAAGTACTATCAACACACACACACACACACACACACACCTCCTCTGGATCAGCTACTGAACAGGTCTCTTGACTTCAAAAAAAATCTATTCGCCCTTGCTCAATATGTCATTTAGGTGTAGCTGACTAGCTCACCAGTGATTATACCTCGAGAATGCAAGTCTTGTTTATCATAACATAACCTATCCATTAAGGACAGATCCTCCATTTATTTCCCACGGTAAGATTTTTTCTATTTTTTCTGTACTGATATTTAGATATATAAGAAGTAAAAAAATGACTTAAAAGCTATAGGTCACCAAGCGAATTAAAAAGTTATTGGATTACAAGGGAGCCTACTCTTGTCTAAAATTGCAAAAATGAGGTGTCACTTAAACATCCACAAAAAGATGTTCGGAATGACTAGGATTACATAAATACGTCTTTATTGTGTTCAATATGTTTTATTCTGTCTAAATGAGTATCAATTTGGGAAAATTTAGTGATGATTTTGAATTTTTTAGTAAAATATCCTTTCAAAAGTAGCTGAAATTACTCTTTTTTTGCAACGTTTCCGATAATAAAAAAAATTCCAGCGGTAAGAATTTTTTCTTTTTTTGTATAGACATAGTGCTTGGTTATACCTACAAAAACAAAAAAAGAAAAATATATCAAACCAAGCGTTTTTCTTAGTTATAAGTAAAATTCGGTTTACTTTTTGCAGCTCTGTCCGAAATTGTTTCACTACTTTTATCCATTTTCTTTCTTATTATTATCTTTAGATAATAAAAAGTGTCGCCTTTTGTGTCCATCTGAAGCGGACTAGCTCATAAAGACACCATCTTGCTTTTGTTGCTCCGTTTCCTATCACTAACGCCACATGTTGAACGCGTAACAGAAAGCGAAATGTACCATCCGAGTACTATTACACTTTAATAGACCAAACACAGAAAATGGAAATAACCGAAAAAGGGTCTTGTCATTTATCAACCAAACATTAACTAAATGTAAAAAATACATTTGCTGAAAAGGCCAATTACTGAAACAGCTTTATTTCGTTATTTAGGATATGCGCAGTAAGTTGCGCAGTAACAACTGGAGGATCTGTCCTTAAAATGTTCTTATCAGATTGGAGCGGTCAGTGATTCTCAGCATGATGCCCTAGACTGACCCCTTCCAAATACCTTTCTAGATGGTAGACACTGATAAGAAATCTGGCGGAAAATTATTTTCCTATAATATTACCCAAAATTAGTATTACAAAACCAACTGTAACTTTTATCACAGGTTAGTGCCAGAATCTTTAAAATGTTCCTAAAACTCTCTCCTAATTATATAATCCAATATTGTCCCAGTTTTGCATTTCTGTTGGTTTTTAAGGCCCAAGATATGATTTTTTAAACTCATTATAACATAACATAATTTTATTGACATTATAGACCAGATGGCAAAATTCAGTGTCATCTGAATTCAAAGATGTCGCAGACGACAATCTAGATTAATGAAATTTTCCATGTTTTTTTTTAAATCATATACCATGAAAAGCATTATGGGAAATGAAGGAATTGATTGTCACAAATAACTTCATAATTTTCCACAATGTTTTACAAAATCATTATCTTAGACGGAGTCAAAAAAGAATAATAATTTTATTGTAACTTGCACAATGTCAAAATTGGCCCTTTGTTGTTGGAACTTAGAATTTAGATTGAATAAGCAAGTTTTTCAAGTTCTACTATGTAGCCTATGGTCTGGTGAACTTCGATTTTATAACCTTTCTAAAACTGATATTGTTTTGACGCCCCTGGTAGACATAATTCGGCAAAAAATACAGAAGAGACGACAATTTGAAGTAAATGCAATTCTATATTTTTGGTCTTTTTATGAAGAAAACATTGTGTGAATTGAAGAAATCACGCAATTTCTTCGTTTCTATCTTGTGGGGAGTCAAAAGGTGTCACTCTGTGGGGTAATGGGATAAAAGATACCTATTTTATTTTGTCAAACAAAAACGGGTTAATAATATTGTAAAGAAGATGTGCAGCGAAAATTCCACAGAAATTCATTTACTCATTCTGAGTAAGTCTTTATCTATCTTTACCTACCAGTCTTTTTCATTTCTAGCAATGTTTACGGGAAATTGAACGCCGATGGAAAATAAGAGCCGTCAGAGATGGATTATGCTCTCCAAATAAGGCAATGCCACAAAATGTATGCCATAAAGGAAAAAAGTTTATTGTCTTGTCATAAGCAATGCACATGTGAAATACATGTATGAAGCTAATCAAAAGTTGTGGACAATGTTAGTTTGTTGCTGAGACACGGAGTGCTATCATAAAGTTAACAAACATTAAGCCCCTTTTCCCCATGACATTTTCTTTATACATGTACACAAATTTAAATAGTTTATGGTCAAGGGCATCTGATTTGCTAGATCTACTGAAATATGAAATTTCATTAAATTCTGACCATTAGACTAGGAGAAATTAGAGAAAAACTGTATTTTGCCCAAAGTCCCATTTTCCCGTGATGAGACATCATATCCAAAATCCAGGAAAACTTCATCGGCACTATATCATAGGGAAATCACATGATAAGTTTCATTAGATTTGGCCAAAGGGTTATGGAGAAATCGCTCAGGACAGACGGACAGATTTTATAAATTTTGACATTGAGAAATGACCTTGAACTTGAGTGATGACCTTGAACTTGGAACCAACCAAAAGGTCTTGCCATAAGCATTGCACGCGTGAAATACATATATGACGGCTAAATCTTTTACAAATTAAAGGTTGTGGCCAAAGTCAGTTAGTTGCTGAGACACAGAGTTCTTGCGTAAAGCTAACAAACATTAAGCCCCTTTTCCCTTGACATGTTTTTATACGCAAATTCATATAGCTACCAGTGAATCTGAACTAACCTGTTGTCCAGGTTGTCCTGTTTCCTGTACGGACAAGCAGAATTTTAAAGCTGGGTGGTTCGTGGACAAGTCAAAAATATTGTTGCTATTAAAAAGTTTTTTTTTTCTTTTTATCAAAATATACTGAGAGGCAAAAAAAAAGTATACACTTTTTGTTTGTAAATATCTCTCTTAATTTCCACCATATCGACTCAAAATTTTGTACAGCTCATTTCTACTCATAAACCAATAATACAAAGTTGATAATTTACACCCGAATTGTTTGACTAAGCATATTATTGCTACATGATGATTTTGCAAATTTTACACGTGCGACTTAGTGGAGCATAAAATATTGTTGCTAATCCGTATTTGATTTCTTTATACATTATCACAACAAATCACAACCGTAAATTTTCTCTAATGTTACAATACAATTCTCGTTGACTGGTAGAAACCGATCAATATGCCACTTTTTTGCATAAAGACCCATTTTTCTATGACACAGCATATTATGAAAGAAACGTGACACTAAATACATTTAGTCAGTTGCGTAGGAACATTCTCCGCAAATTTTATCAAAATCCATTAAAAAATTTAGTAGGAATTACATCAGATAACTTGTTAACAACAAGTCCCCTTTTGCCATGACTCGTCGTAATATGGATAAACACTAACATTATACGCATAGTCCTAGGTGAGTAATCACTTTCTGTGAAAATTTTATCCAAATACGTTTATAAATCTAGGCGTTGTGTCAATGGGAATGCTTGCACTAATTAATTGATTAAACCCCCTTTTTCGATGACGCTGTATGATATGAAAAAGCCTTCGCAATCGAAGGGAGGACAGACACACGCAGAGGCAGAGAAGGTTGCATCAGTAAACAACAACCTTCGGTGGCGTTTGAAATTCGTACATAATCTTTTAAGCGTTTTCTCAGAAAACTTGGAAGAACTAGGGTGTATACTTATTTTTGCCTCTCAGTATATTATCATTTTAATGTCATTTCAGATAGATAAAAGTGTGATTTTGTTGTGGACACTAGTTATAGACAGTCATAGTGATATGCAATATCAATACAATTGAAGCAATTATTATTACTAATTTTTTTTTGCTATTCTATACTGAACCTCAGTAATAACGCACCACTTTTTCTTGTTTTATATTTTTCAACAAAACCATTCATTTTGTTGACACAGTATTATTCGGTATCCGCCGGACACTAGGTATGCACACAACACACTCGTAAGCACAAAACGCATTCATCTGTGACGCTAGCCGTCCGAACTTGGTAAACAGGTTTTCTGCACGTGCCGCAGTATTGACATCGTACAAAAACCGGCTTATGGGTTTATGTGGTACATGTAGTCGGGGAAAGAAAGAAAACACCCAAACATCTCATCGGTTTGAATTTTTTATGCTTTTAACAATGCCAAGACTTTCTACTGACGAAAGTAATCGTGCTATTGGGATGTTGCAGGCAGTGATGACGTCACGTGCTATTGTACACACGATGGGATTTCATTACGAGACTATTGGCCGGCTTAGAGAACGTTTCGAACAAAAAGGTGCACTGCTGGACTGCCCGGGAAGGGGTGCGCCAAAGGTCCCAATTGCAGCTCAAACAGGTACACAGGTTAAAGAAAAAAGTGATACAGGGATAGTATGGAGGCATTCCAAATGACAGAATCCAAAATGTGATCAGTTCCATGCGTCGACCAAGCACAGACTGTATTGCTCTGCAAAGGGGTCTCACGGAGTACTGATTTTGTGACTTTTACTTTAGAGGGTAGTCACGTTTGCGCGTTCGTCACGCTTGAATGCTTTAAGGTAGCGAAACATTTTTTTGATCAGAAACAAATAAACTGATAGCAGTTTGGGTTGTGGTTTTACCGTTGGAAAAAGTGACATGATAAAGAACTAATAGTGTAAAATGTAAGTGGTGTGTTATTTCTGAGGTTCAGTATATAACATAATTTTTATACTTCTGACATACTAAGTTTTGTTATGGTTTAAAATACCCATTAATTTGGAGCAGCCTTACATTTTGCCATTTAGTAAAGGTTCAGTTTTAAAGGGATCTTTGTTAGTTTGTTATTTTCAACTTTGTTAACATGTTTACTCTCTAGCATCTACAATTATTATTGACAGCTCAAGGCAAAACTTGAACACAAGGTTTTGGACCATAAGATCTAGGATGAGTTAGATTTTGATTTTGATCGGACCGAAAAGTCATGAGTTGTAAGCCCTTGGGTTTGACAAAATTGCTATTTTCGATTGTTCTCAACTTTGTTTACACTCTAGCATCTACAACTTTTGACTGATAAAGACGAAACTTTGACAATCAAGACGAAACTTTGACATACTGAGTGATGGTTACTATAAGATCTAATACAGACTGATTGGACCAAAAAGTCAAGAGTTATCTGCCTTTGAATTTGACAAAATTGCCGTTTTCGACTATTTTTACAGTAAACACCACAAAATATTTACGAATCAAAACAAAACTTGGACACATTGTTGGTGACCATTAAACCTCAAATGACTTCAAATTTCGGTCTGTTTGGATAAAAAAAAGTCGTCAGTTATGTGCCCTTGAATTTGTCAAAATTTCGACTTTGTTTTACGCTAACAGCCACAAATATTAAACAATCAAGACAAAGCTTGGACGAAAAATTGGTGACCACAAGTTTTTTTTTCAAATTTATAGTCACAAATATAAATGAATTAAAATAAGACTCGCTCTTGCCATCTTGGTTCAGGTGAGCGATTTAGGTCCTTTCGTACATTTGCATGAGATGTATAGAACAGGTTTATGTTTCTGTATGCGTAACCAACTCACTGAAAAGAAGTTTCAACAATATTTTTTTGTTATTATTGCAATTAGAATATAAAATTTAAAATCAAAATTACAAATGGTTAAATGCTGAAAATGATACGCCCAACTTTGTACAACAACCAAATATTGAGATGTCATGAGCGACAACAACCGCAAAATTTTTTTATGTGATATTCCTACTGTACTTTCAGTACTTTGACATCCATATATCTATCATTAAAACTAGAAAAAATACGAAACCTGGAAACTGGTCAGTCATACAGTTTTGATAGATCTACTGATAACATACCATGACCAGTACTTGAGGTCAGAGTTGAGATAGAATTACATTCATTGGGATTGTTACTTTAGATAATAATATAGCATTAATTCGACAGCAATATCCAGATGCATATTTGTATATTGCTGGCGATTTAAATGCTCGTACGAAAGATTTATTGGATTTCATACCTGATGACACATTAGACTATGTTTTTAACGAAAATGTTGATTATGATGGTGATAATTTTTGTATGCATAGAAACAACAAGGACATGGAAAGGTGTAATTTGTTTGGAAAATCTCTTGTTGAATTATGTTGTCAACATAATGTTCATATTGTTAATGGTAGACTACATGAAGATAATGCTGGTAACTATACTTGTCTTACTAGTAATGGTGTGAGTTTAGTCGATTATCATATTGCTTCTAGTCTACTTTTCCCATTCATTTCATATTTTAATGTTATTGAAAGAGACGAGTCTGATCACTTACCTGTCTGTGCAGAATTTACGTTTAATCATAAAGAGGTCGTCCCTGTTAACATTGATACGAATTCAGCTCAAATTTGCAGTAAAAAATGTTTTCCGAAGTATAGATGGAAAAACTCTTCGAAGGAAATGTTTCTTGAAAGATTTTCTAATACATTAAGTAGCTGCGTTGAAAATTTGATGCATAAAACTGTAACAAATGTGAATACAGCTGTTTTAAGTATTCTAGATATATATCGTTCATCAGGTAAAAATATGCTCGTTAAGAATAATGAAAATATTAATATTGATAGTTTGGATCAAAATCAGCCTTGGTGGGATAAATATTGCGACAAAGCAAAGTACAACAAATATGCAGCACTGCGAAAATTTCGTGCTACAGACCAACATGCTGACTATATAGCTTATACAGAAGCCAAAAAATCATTTAAATCCTTATGTGGACATAGGAAGATGGTGTATAATTTTGAAAATCGACAAAAATTGATTTCTGTTAGAAATAGCCCTAAGCTATTTTGGCAAGTTATTAAGCAAAATACAAGTAAAAGTAAGGGTCCGAAAACTATACCAGGATGTATAGAAAATTGGAAATCCTATTTTGAAGGTCTCTTATACACAGAAAATAAGCCATCATTGGAAACATTTTATACCACAGGAATTGAAAATAACGAAAGTTTTCTAAATAATGGCATAACAATTGATGAAATAAATAAAAGCATTCATAAACTTAAAATTGGTAAGGCCCATGGTACAGACGGTATATGCGCAGAGTTCTACAAAAATACGTGTCAAGATATAGCCCCTGTCCTTTGCTCACTTTTTAACACCATTTTTAGCACAGGTATTTTTCCTGATTCTTGGAGAGAAAGCATTATTGTCCCTGTACACAAATCTGGTTCAAGGGACGACCCGTCAAATTATCGAGGAATTTCACTTTTAAACGTTATGTACAAAATATTTTCCAACATTATACATGATAGGTTATGCGAATGGGCAGAGCGTTATAATAAAATAGATGAAGCTCAGGCTGGTTTCAGAGCCGGTTATTCGACCACAGACAACATGTTTATTCTACAAAGTCTAGTTCAAAAATATATTAGTAAACAAGGAGGCAGATTTTATGTTTTGTACGTCGATTTTAAGAAAGCATTTGATTCGGTATTACATTACAATTTATTCACCTGTTTAAGAAATGTTGGTGTCAGCGGCAAAATGTTTAACATATTACTTAACATGTACTCTGATATGCGTAGTTTTGTGCGTATAAATAATAATTGTTCAGAATCAATCAATTGTAACATCGGAACCCGGCAGGGAGACATAGCAAGTACGATAATTTTTACACTCTATATTAATGAGCTATGCACCTTTTTAAGAAGTAAAAATCTTCGCGGTATTTTTGTAACAGAACATGTTGAGGATGTAATTTGTATCCTCTTTGCTGATGATGTCGCCAATTGCGCAGAAACAGCTGTTAATTTACAACAGCAGCTAGATTCTATTTCAGAATTTTGTAAAAATACAGGCATGGTCGTAAACCAGTCTAAAACAGAAATAACAGTCTTTAGAAATGCAGGTCCGCTTCGAAATTATGAACATTGGACATTTAATGGCGAACCAGTAAATATAGTATCTGAATATAGATATATGGGTATAATTTTTACCCCAACATTAACATGGGCGAAAGCCAAAGAAAAGTTAGTTATGCAAGCACAAAAGTCAATTTTCGCTATCAAATCTTACCAAAGACAATTTGGTTATTTTTCTCATCATGATTATTTCAAATTATTCGATTCTATGGTGAAACCCATACTTTTATACGGGGGGAGTATCTGGGGATTAGAATATGCACCTGAAGTAGAAAAAGTACAAATCAAATTTTGTAAAGATTTTCTAGGGGTAGGACCTTCAACAAATGATTCCATGGTTTTAGGAGAGTGCGGCAGATTGCCATTATGCGTAGATTATTACATAGCATGTATAAAGTATTGGTTGAAATTGTTAATCATGCCAGATTATAGATTACCAAAAAATTGTTATAAAATGCTTAAAGGATTAGATGATATTGGAAGAAAAAACTGGGTATCTTCTCTGAAACGTATATTATATCTTTACGGTTTCGGTTACGCTTGGCTCTCACAAGAAATTGGAAATACAGACTATTTTATAGCAATTTTTAGACAAAGAATCACTGACTGTATGAAGCAAAATTGGGAGGATTCTGTGTTGAATTCATCGCGCTGTGCGATGTATAAGAACTTTAAAACAATGTTAAATCCAGAAAAATATCTATCTATCAATATTTCACATGAACTTCGGAAAAATTTAGCAAGATTTCGATGCTCTAACCATAAATTTAATATAGAATTAGGTAGACACCAAAAAGTAGAAAGGGAAAATCGATTTTGCAATTATTGTCTGGAAAAACACAATTTGTCATATATTGAAGATGAATATCATGCTTTCTTCCAGTGTTTTCATTATACAAATGAACGACAGAGATATTTGTTTAGCTGGTATAAAGGCAGAAGTGATCTAGACAGTTTCTTCATACTTATGCAATCTAAAGATGAACCTATGATAAGAAAAATTGCAGTATATGTCAAAGCCATTATGAAAGTTAAAGAATCTAGTTTGTAGTTTCTCTAAAGTATAAAACGTTTAACTCGTTCAGAAAAAAAAATGTCATGAATTTTCATGTTAAATAATTATCTGTTTATTAGTTAAACTGCAATAAATTATGTGCTTTTCACAATATATGTACTAACAAAAGACTTATCTGTCTGAGATTAAATTCGCTTTGTTAAAGCAGGGATCAGAATACACGAATGTGCAGTCTGATCACTGATTTCACATTGCGCATGCCTGCCATCATGATATGGTATATTCAACTTTGAATTGTAAAAGTTTTGGGATCCAGTCTAATTTATATGACCATACGATAACTCAAACATGTTCAATTATTGTTTTGTGTATTTTGTATTTTAGGCCGGTGGCCTTTTTGTACACTGTGTAATAAAACTTGAAACATTGCATAGCTGTTTAATCTATGTACAGTTAACCTTCTAAAGGCTGCTTGTAACCTAATGAACACAGTGTGCTCTCGTAAAATGAGGAAATAATAGCCCTGGAGAAAATGAGGATAACCAGCATTTCCTTTTTCTTCTTCTTTGAGCGTCTTTGTGCAAAGCTTTAAAACTCAGTCGCGTCAAAAGGCGTCATTCTTTGGGAAAGAGTAAATTTTTAGTGTCGTCATTTTTCTAATCATCGAAGGCACATTCAATCGATACGAACCTCTGATTGGCTGAAAACGAAGGTGTGCTTGCGTGGTTTACTGTTTCGGATACCTTCGGCTGTATACGGCCTCGCTAGTCAGATTGTCTCCCTTGACATCGTCCGATCCGCAAAACGCTTCGCGTTGTTCTGACAATATTTATGCGTTTTAAACGTCGGTAAGTGTATTAGATACTAGATATTCTATTTACTCTATATATTTTGATTCATACTAAATACATGTCAGTGATATTAACGACGAAATAACATCACAATCTGAATAAAATAAAGTGTTTACATTATGCCGGAACGGCAACATGGCGGACGCGATGATGAAATTAGGTTTATTTACATGGGATGTCATTATATTTTGAGACATCTAGACTGTTTCACTCTAACATTGTTATCATGGTCCTTTGTTTATTTTACCATTCGTATTCAACGGTTCGTATACCATGCTTGTATTTGGTAAGCCAGCACAGTCATGACAGTCTTGCATTTTTGCTGTCATTCTTAATGTCACAAATCATGAAACATTGTCCTAAAGTTTCAGAAACAAGATATCAGTCAGGTGGTCCTCGGTATAACATTAGCTCAATAAAGTAACTGAAACTTTTCTGGTAGTTGTGAATTGTCTACAGTTGTGTCACGTTAATCAAGCAACTTTCGTTTCCCACATTAGGCCTAAAAAAAAAATATCTGTGTTTCGGGTTTCCCGACCCTACCTAGAAAATACCGCCGACCCTAAAGTTTTTTTCGCCAGTCTCCAAGAAAAAAATCGGGGATGTCCTTTTTGCGAACTGGAAGGGAAATTCCATGCGCTAAAAATAGAATTCTGTACTCGGTTGTAATCGTGACCCTGCCGGAAAATTACGAGAAATCGCGACTGCAATTCGTTCATGGGAGATCAATAACTCTTAACTTTAGGCTCGCCAACCGTTAGATACGAGATTTTTATCTCTGACTAACAAATTCCTTTGTTCGTATTACTCCGCGACCGGAAACCATTAATTGGATTACTCGGCGTTATTCCTTCATTGTGTACAGCGGTTGACCTTGACCTCACAATACTTTCAACTCAGTAAGTTTTTGAGACACATGTCGAATATTTATCGAAACTTTATCAGAAAATTGAAACAATCGGATGCTTATGATGTTGTGAAAAAACCAATTTGATTTAATTCTGCTTGTGAACTGAAATGACCGTGACAACCGATGAAATTGAAGAATCTCCGCGGAGCGTTTTTTCAAAACGAAAGTAGATAGACTTCACTCTCCGAGTCAGTAAAAACGGCGAGCGATTTAAAAAATATATAAATAAAATCGAAGACCAAAAGCAAAGTTAGGGTTGATCTATATGAAAAATGTTGCTGACATGATTTTCTCAGATGCGTATTGGCTATATCATGGCTAGAAATTGTCTGTAAGCAAGGATACAAGGCAGGACAATTTTGATTGTCTTGAGCCAAGACACACTTTTTTTTACAATTTAGTGATTATACTGATATCAGATAAGCTAATTATTGTCTCCTACTGTGTTAACTAAAACCTATCTTTATGGGTGAATCTCAACATATTTCAGTTTTCACAATCAAAGTGTCAACATAAATGTCAAAACTTACTCACTTACCACTTCTATTATAACATCTTCCAAGTTAAGGAAGGGGAAAATGGAATAACTTTGTAAATATTCCGCATTTTTTATAGCATTATACAATAGTCGTCGAACTTAGAGTTGGGCATGAATTATACACTTTCTACCAACATCCTTTGTCTACTGTCAAAATTGTGTAAAACACTTTGTAAGATAAAGTTGGGAACTCACTGTCTTGGGCTGGGACTCGTTGTTTCAAGCCTACATGTATTTCAGATTTCAAAATGAAACACTCTATTTCCATTTTCTTTTTTGTTTCTTTTTAATCCTCAAGTATAACTACAAACTGAAGTGAACAAGTACAGTATAATTACCAACTGAAGAGAACAAACATTGCATTGATTTATTACATGTTGTTTTAATGCAAATGCATTCATTACAATAAAGATCTACCCCCCCCCCCCCCCCGCAAAAAAAAAAAAAAAAAAAAAAAAAAAAAAAATGCCTACCTACCCTACCTAGAATTTTTCAGAGTGAAACCCTAAACACAGATATTTTTTTTTTAGGCCTTATTGGGTATCACACCAAAACGGCCCAAGAGCAAAACGGCCCAACTTTGGTCAAAACGGCCCTAATCACTTTTCCTACTTGGTCAAAATGGTCCAATTTTTTTTCTAAGAAAATGTTTTCCTATGAAAATCTATTACTGGTATAAATAGATGTATAGAATCAGTCGGCATGACGTCATAGCCTCACTTTCATTTTTTCATCGAGGGTACAACCTCGGTCTTTATCGTTACGGGATACCATTTTTGAGGCAAAATATTTCCAAAATCCATTGCTAAAATTCACAAACAAAACTCTTTCTCTAAAGAATGTGATTTAAACTTTCTAACTACCAACACATTTTTAATAATTTGGCGTAGACGTCGAGATATTAATGCTGAAAGTTAGTAATGCTTTAAGGAAAAATACCGAAGCTTTCACCTCCACCGAATGAGTGCAGGTCGACTGACGACGTTTTTGATTGGCTGAAGGGATTGTGCCGACCGAACCTATATGTGTATACCAACATTATATTCATAATTACTTGACTTAGTAGGGATGTAATGATACATCGGACTATCGATATATCGCAATAGTGACCTCTGCAATAGTGCTATCGTGATAGGCAACTGGCAATATCAATAGCAGTGTTTCCATTTACATAAAAAAAATATTGAGCCCCTTGGACCCAGTGCAGTAGAAAAAGTTGAGTCCCAACCACTTTCAGTTGAGTCCAATTTTGACTTCCACAAATCATCTTCAAATTAATTGTTGTACTTGAACGGGCTTAAAAGCCCTTTCCCAAACAAGACCTAGTTTTGATATTCCCTGTTAAAGTGGCTTGGGGAACATTTAAGCAAAAGAAGAAACTGCTAATAATAAGCATTTTTTTTTCAATTTGCTTCAATGTTGTCCGAGATATTCTCAAGTTTTATACCTAAGCTATAACAAATTTTGTGATCTGCAGCAGCTTTTATCAGCCAGTCTTTGAAAGCCGGATCGGCAAGCCACTGGTCTTGAAAAGACTGCGAGTGTTTCTTTTTCTTTGCTCGAGAAGCCATTATTATTTACAAAATGAAAGTAACAGTTGATTTCCGGCTATCAAATTGCCTGCAAACAATATTTTAGACAGTTCGGGTACCAGACGAAAAAGCGAGAATCCCAACAATCGCAACTTTTCGGTTAGACGTTGGCGAAGTTTATTTATAGTAACTTTGGAAAACCAGTGACTTTGCTTCAAATCTGTCGTACTTTGAAACATTTTGGATTGTCTTCGCTAATTATCTGACATTTCTGCGTAAGATTAATGAAAATACATTGTTTTTGCCTCTCAATTTATTTTGCGTCCCATGGACGCGACGAGTATAAAAATTTTGCGTCCGAGCTGATTTTCAATCATGCGTATACAGATACTTTTACGTCGTAAATGGAAACTCTGAATAGTATCGCAATAGTTGTTGCCACTATCGCAATAGTTTTGATAGTTCTAAAAATAGCAATTTGTTCTAAAAATAGCAATTTGTCACATGACATTGTCTAATTTTAGCAAAAAATCTGTCTCTTGAATATCAGACATCAACGACAGGCTACTCAAATCATGAAATGTCACTCTCTTCCTTCAGATTATTTATTTAATGATTCTGCGTGCAAATTAATTCATATGTGAAATATTCAGGAAATGTGATTTTTAATGAAAAAATATTCATTTATAGCACTTAAAGCATATAACAATAGTATCGCAATAGTATTGCAATAGCAACCTACAATAGCAGACTTCCCGAAACTCAACACCCTTCTGTCAGACATTTTGTCTGACTGGACAGAATTTTCTGTCAGACCTCAGGTCATCCAGTCAGACCAAAAATTTTTCGTGATTTTTTACTATTTCATAATTTAATTAAAGTCTTAAACCTTATTATATCATCCTATCTAAAATAGATAATATTTAAAATTAGTCTGTTCCATAATTTGAAATTGTGGAGTAAAGCAGGTCTAGGTTCTAAATCCTACTTTCAGTTTCACAATTTCCCATCTCTAGCTTGGAAAGCTGTATAGATCTAATTGAAAAAGGATAACTTATTTTTTTTTTTTTTTAAAAAAAAAACACATCCAAAACATCCATTTTTATGTTAGCTTAGAGCTTTCAAACATAGAATTGCATCTTTTCTTCAGAGTGAAATCTGTTAAATTTGGACCAGTAAAAATAAATCAACTCTAAATATATTATGAGAACCAAAAGGAAGAATTGTTGAAAAAATATTAGTAAAGGGTAAAAAAGGTTAAGCAAAAGCAAAGGCGCTGAACCGTTATGTAACTCAGCAAGACTGAGAAAATCAATAATGCCAGTTTGTAAAACAGCCTTATCTACATAGCAACTATATTTATGTTAAAGGGTTTTAACACCGAAATTGTAAAGTCTAATTGTTATGCTGAAAGATTACACAGGTCGCGTGTTTTACGATGTCTGCCTGGAAGGTTTTAATTGGTACTTATAAACAAAAAGAAGTTGCTGATTATCGGATTATTGTTAAAAGTAAGATAGGTTTTGCTCTTCTCTCCATAAGGTCACAAATTTTGGCTTCTCCCACGGCGATTTTCCAGGCGACATGGACTTCGCTTTGATCAACAAGTTAGGCGAAATCTTTGGAAATTAAGTGACTATTTCGCCGATTTTCGCTCGCTTTGATGAGCCTTGAATTGTAAGAAATGTAGAAGTACAATTTTAGACTGCATACTGGGCTATAAATACGCTTCATATTAGTGATGGGGAAACCCAGATCTGCATTTAAAACCATGTGAAACTGATCGTATTTAGAGGAAATTTATGGGCCTACGAATTACGATTTTCAATCGGACCTTGTTCTCTGTATTTTATGCCGGACATTTAGGGCCGACGAGGTAAAAAATTCAATCAGACCTAGCCAATTTTTGCCGGTCAGGTCCGTAGGTCCGACGGAGTTTCGGGAAGTCTGCAATAGCAATACTATCGTGATAGCAATTTGGTCAATAGCAATACTATCGCAATAGTCATTTTGGCCTGCAATAGTCATCCCTATGACTTTGGGTATTTTTTAATTTGATTATTATTTTTTTTTTCCCCTCAAGACAAAGACCTTGATAAACATTGGGTAAAGTTTTTTTAATCATCAATAACTTCCATACTATCAAAGGGATTCAACCCAAACTTGGCATACTTATTCACCATCACACCCTCTACCTTACTATCAGGGCCCATGACCCTGGCTCCACTATATTTGGAGTTATGCCCCTTTTATACTAAGCAACTTAGAAAGTCGAGCGCGCTGTCTTTGGACAGCTCTTGTTCTCAAATATTAAACCAAATACTTAACTCTCAGTATTGAGATATGTACCATTCGATACATCATCCTCTCCTGTTTATTTTGATACCAAGATATTCCCTCAAATTTCTGTCAAAGCTAAGAACATTCATGCAAAGTGCAAACATTTCTTAAGAAAATATATCATGGCATTCATAAATACTTTGCACGAATGTTCTGAGCTAAAGACTTCAGATTCTTATTGTATTTCATTAAATAAATAAATTGGAGTGAAGGGAAAACAGAACTCTGAAATACAATGTAATTATACTACAAAGGATTACCATTAATTAGGACATACAGGTAACAAAGCTTGAAATTGTGCCAAAATTCTTTCTTAATATTCTGTATTTTCTTATTTGTGTGTGATACATGTGTTTGAAGAAGGAATGCACACTTTTGTCACCTTAAAAAATTACATATTTCTTTCGGCTGTAGGATAAAAGAGGGTTGAAATATTTAAGCCATTCCCAAACAGTGAGGCATTTTTGATGCCCTTTCGGATGAGACTTTTAACCGAGGTCCCGTCTTCATATGACCTTAGCTGTTGAGTGGGACGTAAAACTCTATAATCCGAGTTTTTGGAAAACTTTGCAGAAAATGAAGCAATTGCTTGTGGTAAGCAATTTCTTCATTTCCCAAAATGTTTTCTTCACAAAACATCTAATTAATGTAGTATTCAATGCACGTCAAGGCTTGATAAGATGATAACATCATATGCAAGACATTTGAATTTGGACAAATCTAAAATATTGGGAAAGAGTAAATTCTAATGGAATTTTCTCCTTTAAGCAAAATGTTTACCATGCTTTGTTGTACAAAATGTACTAAACTCCTAATCAGGACAGCATCCATTTTGTCAATTTAAAGTGGTCTTATATTGTGCCATTTGGGAAAAGTTTGCTGAGAGAAATACATTGCGTATGCCAAAAAAGGTTATTTTGGCCTAGTTTACTATTCAGAACGATAATGATTGCCAAAAAAGAACAATGAATGGGTTAAAGTAAGGCTTTACATTATAACATTTTCTATTCACAAATTAGCATATATTTAGACTGGTGGTCATGACAAAAAAATATTGTTCTTCGCATAATGTCAAGGAAATGCAATATTTCTTGAACTCAGAATTGCAATTTACTGCTCGATCACAATAAGTAACTTTTAAGACTTTTAAGCATACTAAGATTTTGAAACCCATTTCAGAATTTTTATTTTAGAAAGAATTGATAAAAATGGAGATATTCTTATCACTTATAAACCCATATTTCTGATTACTGCTAAAATACTGAGAATGTTTTAAAGCATAGGATGAGTGCCAAGGGCGAATCCAGGAATTTTTTCCAGGGGGGTCCAAGCCCAAGATTTTTTTCCAGGGGGGGGGGGGGGGGGGGTCCAAGCTCAAATTATGGCTTAAAATGTAATAATATGTAACATTACACTAAATTTATATAGTCAAAATTTATTTTTTGGCCAATGCCAGGGGGGGGGGGGGGAGGGTCCGGACCCCCCGACCCCCCCCCCCCCCCCCCCCCCCCCTGTAGATCCGCCCTTGAGTGCAATGTCACAATATCATTCATCAGGGAATACAATAAAATCGCTATAATAAAATACTCAATTTAATTGAATTGAGTATTTTATTATAGTCATTTGATAGTGTTTTATCCTTTCCCAAACAAAACCAGCTTTTGACATCCATATTATAGAGAACGTTGGATAAAGATTGAGACATAACAAGAAAATATTTTCTCATTTTATCTCAATATTTTCTGTGGCATATTATGTACAAATTTATTCTTTATCAACACCTATTTTGTCATCTACAGGAGCTTTCAATTTGGAGCAGTCGTGTTTTGACATCCCTGAAGGAGAAAGTCAGTGTCAAAAAACACTGAAGGAAAAGAAGAAAATGCTAATGATCAGCACAGTTTTCCTTCAATATTTTCTATACTAGCCAATTATATTGTATACAAATCCTTTCTTTATCAACATCCTTTTAGTTTTGTCATTTGCTACAGCTTTTGAATTTGGACAAGGTTAAAGATTTGCCGTTGAGTAATGGATTAATAACTTTTTTTTCTATTTTACAGATAGATGGAATAGAACTATAAAATGTAGAGGAAACATCCAGTAGTGTGTTCCAAAATGTCCGAATCTCAACAAATGTCCAGAATCTTATAAAGTAGCAGCCAGAATTTCAGACTTTTTGTCATGAAAAGTGAGAAGGGCTCCCAAGATGCTACAACAAAGGCTTCTGATTCAGAACAGTCCGCAAATTTCTTGCGGAGAATTTCAAACACCCTAGTGCGTGTTGAGTTACAGACTGATATGAGAAAGTCGACACGACGGAGCGGGTCTTCAAGTCGTGTCATCCTCAAAGCCAGCATTACCTCAGTGATCGTTTTAACAGTCGCCTTCATCGTTACATACAGCATCATACTAGCATCCGTCAGTAGTCGATGGCCGTTAATGCGGCATCATGATGGAGATAAGTCAAAAGGTGGTGGTCGAAGAACTAAACTTATCTACCGTCCATTTGAAGTGTTCGGGGGGAAGACACGCGTTGGAAGTGCATTACATAATGTGGTTGTGAAATGGAACATTGGAACATTTGATAATCCTGTACAGGATAAACCTGTATGTTCCAAACAAAAGAAAATTGTCATTCTCATCACCTCAGCTCCGAATAATACGGAGCGGAGAAAATCTATACGAGAAACCTGGTGTGACCTCACAAACTTCGACATGGTTGATCCTCCATGGAAGTGTGTGTTTCTTATAGGACGGACTTCACATAGAACGTTAAGTGCGAAACTGGAGGAGGAGTTTTATAAATATCGAGATATTTTACTAGGCAGCTATACTGACTCCTATCGGAATCTCACTGTAAAGATTGTACATGGTTTATACTGGGCAAGTAGATCTTGTTCAGCTCCGTATGTATTGAAAACTGATGATGATGTTTATGTAAATACACAGTTATTATCCAAGTTTGTGCTACAAAATACTCCCACAGATAATGTATATATAGGGCTTGTACAACAGAATAGGAACAAACTTCGTGTTATACGTAACCCAGATAATAAATGGCATGTGACGTTTGACGAATATTCAGATACTCATTATCCCCCCTATGCAGTTGGTATGGGATATCTCCTATCCCTAGATGTTGTCCACAGCATGCTTAATATCAGTAAATACTTCATTCCATTTGCCAACGAAGATGCGTACATCGGTGTGTTAGCGGACAAGTTAGACATTCAACCGTTACGTAGCGGCCGTTTTACACTCAGTAGTTACGGTTTACACACATGTAACTTTGTGTATGTTGTTGTTGTTCATCACGTAAAGTGGGAGGATCAATATCACTTGTTACAGAAGACGCGGGAAGCGTTCGAGACATGTCCGTTAGATGAGGACCCAGAGGCAGATAACTCATGGTCATAGCATCGACATAAACAATAGATCTGGTAGGTTACGACTCTGACTGGTATATATAGTCAAACCTGTGATGGGATTAATTTTAAAGGAAACAAATACCCTTTCCCAAACAAGACCTGGTTTTGATTTCTCTAATTGATTAGGCTCGTGAAAACATTGAGACAAAAGAAGAAACTGCTGACAACCAGCAGTTTCTCCTTTTGTCTCAATATTTCCTGTGCTATATTGTACACAAATACCTTCCTTTTTAATATGAATTTTGTCTTCTGAAGCAGCTTTTTAATTGAACCACCTTGGAAATTTTGTTGTTTGGGAAAGGGTTAAAGGCTTGAAAAATCCACTTGAGCATGAAAAATCCACCTGAGCATGAAAAATCCACTTGTTTGGTTCTTACAATGAGTAAGTCTTGACTGAGAATGAGAGGATAGTCAGGATACAAATTACTCTCACTCATCCTCAGTCAAGACTTTCATTATAGTAGTCAACCCCTACCAAAAGTAATACTGATTTTGTCAATTGGGAAAGGGTTAAAACAAATGTTGAAAAATATCTTTTTCCTGAAACATGCATCATTAGAACCATTAATTTTTGCCGAGGTCAATTCTGTTATTCATAGCTCTGACTAATTGCACACATCGCTGTTTCATAGATATTGACTGAAATGTTGCTAGCTTTCCATATCATCCATGGATCGTTAAACCAACTAAAGTGATATTCAATAAAAAGATAATTCATTTAGTTTGACCCTTTCCCAAACAAAACCTGTTTTAGACCTTTAAGATTTAGCAAGACTAGGTAAACATATCATTGGGTATAGAAGAAATCAAATAGAATGCTGGTACTTAGCATCTTCTCATTTTCCCTCAAACTGTTCAATGCATTTCCTGGCTGTCACGAATTTTATTTGTCTTTCATTGATCAATGGATGAATTATTTCAGAACCATCTACAGGTGGGATCAGCAGCTGAGGGCTTGGATTTGATTTGTCTTGTTCTCAGTGCACCAGACATTGCAATATGACTGGAAAACTGTTTAACTCTGTCAAACCCCATTCAATCAATTGAGCAAAGTTCACTGCAGAAACATTATCACCGGAGAAAAGGTTAATTGGTCTGTATGGTGACTAAGCAAACTATTGAACCATTTCTGTATTTACTTTTTTACTTCAATGGATTGAATTGAACCTTAAACTGGAACTGGGTCAAGACATACAATGAGTGACAATATTGAGTTTCAATAACCACATTTTTCAAAACATTGTGGAATTTCAGAAATGGGATTGATTCCGATTGAATATTTTGAAAAACTTTCAAATATGTTTTACCCCTTGAAATTGAACCATGTTGTAAATTGTCACAATTTATCTTAAAGTTTATAGATTTGTAAAGTTGCCAGTGGGTGTTTATGGTAATTGACTAGTTTTAACTTAATAGTTTGTAACAAATGGTATGGTAAAGTGGCTTTAAAATTTTACCCATTAGGACCATAACTGTAACACTTTCCCAAAACAAAACCTGATTATCATCTCCCTAATAGAACATTCTAAGAAGAAGTTTTGGATCTGTAACATCTGTCAAATCGAACTGTTCTAATATTTTGTGATTTGGGAATGGCTTTAAAACTGTTATAATTGTAAAGATTAAATGAATGAAATTTTACTAGATAAGGCCTTGATTTGAAAGAGTCCCAAAACTTGTGGTTTAGACAGGCATCAACCCTTGCTTGAAAGTCTTTTAAAAATGTTTATGCCCTTTCCCGAACAGCAAAATTTTTTGGTTTTCCAACCTGAAAGCTGCTGCAGATGACAAAATTGATATTGGTAAAGACTTTATTTGTGTACAATATCACACAGAAATTATTAAGGCAAAAGGAGTAAATGCTGAATCTGTTTATCAGCAGGTCCTTCTTTTGCCTCTATGTTTCCCAAGCTTATTCTGTTATTCCATAGGGGATATTGGAAACATGGCCATCTTTTGGAAAGGGTGAAGTTGTAGATGACAAAGTACATAGCATGAAAAGCATCAAGAGAAAAAGAGAAAATGCTCAATTTCAGGATATTCTGATCGTCTTCAATGCTTTCCAAAGACCTTTTGATAAAGGGCTTCAAAAGCTGCTGTATGCTGGTTTGGGAAAAGGTCAAGTCAAAGGTTATCAACATGATGCATTCAAGAACAAGATGATTTCTGCCATTAGATGCTTACTCTAGCAAACCTTTGTTTTTGACATCCTTGGTAATAAAATTGTTTTTGCAAAACATGAGAGATTTTCATTTTCCCTTAACCCTTTCCCAAACAAGACCTGGTTTTGACATCCCTATTACAAAAGGCTTGGGATACCATTGAAACTAAAGAAGAAACTGCTGATCACCAGCAGTTTCTCCTTTTGTCTCAATGTTTTCTATGCTTTATCATACATAAATTTCATCATTATCAACATCCATTTGGCTGTTTTTTAGCAGCTTTTGAATCGGAACAACCAAACATTTGTTGTTCGGGAAAGGGTTAATATGTCCTGTGCTACAACATACATACTTTCTACTCTCCACTTCAATTATTTTGCTGTATATATCTCCTTCCATATTGAACTGGTCTAAAATTTCATCATTTTGGATATAATTTCTATCTAATTACATACTGATGATAGACCATGTTTTGTGTATTCCAGAATCCTAGCCATCCCTTAACCAGCCAGGACACCCCTGTGTGCCAAGATGTCCTCCATGATGGGTGTTAGCCAACAGTAGACTGTTGTAGCAGTGAATGAGCCCTCAACAACGAAGAGATGATCTACTGCAAAACCTGAAGCATCCAGCTGTTTACATTCGAAGACAATGTTGCCAAGATCTTCCCCCAGATTGATGTACATAATTGTTGCATTTCTTGTAAAACTCTGTAACTACAGCTTGTTTAACCCTTTCCCAAATGACAAAAATCTAGGGTGCTCCAATTTGAAAGCTGCTGCAGACGACAAAATAAAGATCGAAAAACATTGGATTTGTGTAAGATACAGCATGGAAAATATTGAGACAAAAGGAGAAACTGCTGGTTATCAGCAGTTTCTTCTTTTGTCTCAATGTTTTCCCAAGCCTTTTCTATCAGGGACGTCGAAACCAGGTATTATTTGGGAAAGGGTTAAAGATGTAGTTACAAGGTTTTGGAAGAAAAGCAGTGATATCAGCATTTTGCTTCTTTCCCCACAATGTTTACAAAAGCTTTGTTCCTTATGGTCATCAAAATCTGTCGAAAATCTGTGGATTTTCAATCAGCAGCAGATTATGAATTCTTGTAAACATCCGAACCTGAGTTGGTCAAATTCAGAGGGGTTATAAGGAAAAAAGGTATTGATTGAAAAGAAGAAAATGCTGATTTTCAGTATTTGCTCCTACACCTTTATAGAACAACTTTGGAATTATTTGGTTCTAGAGATGTGAAAATCCATCTGTGATTGTTGAAGAAAGGCTGCAAGAAAATCTGTTCCTAGTTGATATGCATCCACCATATAGCATTCCAAAACAATGAAATGTATATAAATGTACCATACATTGAGATTTAACAAGTCCTTAGATTTTAGCCGATTAATCTGAAATTAATTTTTTGTGTTTCAATTTTATCACATGTTAACCCTTTCTCAAACAACAATTGAGTTTGATTTAGAGGCCCATAGTTTGCTAGTTTAGAAACTTTTGAGCAAAAAGAAGAAAATGCTGACAACCAGCATTTTCTCCTTTTCCCTCAAGTATTTCTTTCCTGTAAATTGTTTGTTTTAACTTCTGCATCACCTTTGTTGTTTGAAAAGGGTTTAGCCCATTCGCGCACATTGACTCCCCAAAGGCAAAGGCTTTAGAAAACATTGTGGAAAAATGAAGAAATTGCTTGTCACAAGAAATTTCTTCATTTCCCACAATATTTTTCTTACGTAAAGGATTTCAATTATTAATCACTTGAAATTGTCGTCTGCAACATCTTTGTATTTGGACCAGTCTAAGATTTTGCTGTCTGGTAATGGGTTAAACATTTCCACATGTAATGTAACAAATGTCTACTCTTATGTCTGTCATTATTATCTCCCCTTTTGTGTTATTCTAGATTTGTTTTAGCTACCCATTTTGTGTTCATAATATTATGTTGATAATTATGTTTTCTGAAATAGTTAAGACTTAGACGGGTCACTCCAGTGGCAGTGTGTCTCCTGTTGGGCCCATTTTGATATTTTTTGTTGGAAAAAAATATAGAGCTTTATCATAATATCCAGACAGAGCTAGAGCTAAGAGGTGGTAAAAATGTTTTGAGTACCTGTGTAAGGCGTTCTCTTTAGTATTGTCTTGATGAGACAGTTCTAATGAGTACCCGCAGCATAGGGTTTGAAGAAGTCCGGATAATATTATAAATGAAATACATGTTTTGAATTTTGATAAATCTTTATCTCCTTTGATCAGTTGCTCTGAACTGATCTACCATACATTCACCCATCTAGATATTTTAGTGAGTCATCGAAAGAGGGAGTGAAGGCTTTCAAAATGCAATATTTCATTTATTGGACCTCAAACCATATGTTGTGGGTACTCATTTGAATTGTGAGTTCCCACAACATAGAGTTTGGAGTTGATTTTGGAAATTTAGAATGTCTTTTCCGCTTATCTGGAGGTCTGAAGAGAGTTCTGCTAGAAGAGCAGCTACCCCTACACAACAAGGTTGATGTGGAGATAAGTTATTGATAAATAGCTAGTGTGATAAATGATGTATTGTCCAGCAAGATTAATCAGGGACATCTGCATATGCAATGATAGCCCCACTTTGGCAATGTTTTGTTTAAGGTTTACGAACTGAGATTGAAAACACCACTTTCTAGCCATACGAAATGCATCAAATTACACACATTTGTAAATACACTTCAAATAAGTTGATTCACCAGGCCGGAATTCAAGATTACGCTTCAAGAAGAAAATAATTTACAAATATTATTTTACTCTATTTTCATATGCAAGGGAGGTAATTTAGAACATTTTTGTCAAATATTTTCATAAGTATGCATTAATTCAAAATTCTTAACCATACAAAATGCTTATATTTGTATTTGGAATGGAAATGTAACACAGATAAGGAATTACTGAGACTTTTCAAATTTCGACTCTGGCTCTGCATTTCATTCTCAGTTCGTAAACCTTAAGAAGCTCAACCAACGGACTTTGTACACGAAAATTAAGTTGTCCCAGGTTAATATGGGTGGACAATATATTATGTGCATCTAATCTATTACAATGCCATGCACTTTCATTTCATTTATTGACGAAAATTAAGATATGTCGCTTTTCAACGAAAATGTCATAACTATAGCTTGTTTTAAGCTGCAGTTACAAGGTTTTTGTTGAGAAAGAGCAATTAGAACTCTCACCATAAACAGAATGTCAGAAATACATTCATGGGTTTCTGTTGAAATCTGTATGGAATTTGTATAAAATGTTATGCATTTGTATGATACTGTTTTGCAATTGTATGATAAGGGTTGCTTTTATCCAAGAAAATTAACATTCTGATCTGTCAATTTCATATTTCATGTCTCATTATCTATGCATATCATCTTTAATATCCCTTTCCCAAACATCAAAATTTAAGGGTTGTCCAATTTGAAAGCTGCTACAGACGACAAAATGGATGTTGATATGGACAGGATTTACCTATAATATACCACAGAAAATATTGAGACAGAAGGAGAAAATGCTGGTTTTCAGCATGTTCTTCTTTTGTCTCAATGTTTTCCCAAGCCTTTTTCTTTTAGGGACGTCAAAGCCAGATCTTATTTGGGTAAGGGTTATTCTATAATCAATGCTGATTGATGAGATACAAGTCAGGTATGGTGGTTGTAACATTGTAATTTCTAATCCTTTTCCAAATATGTCCCTGATAGCAACAGTTATTGCCATTTTAGACCATTACCACACAGAGATGCCTTTTGGCGCCTCGTAAAATCAATTCTTTTGAAAACATCGTGGAAAATGAAGTAATTGCTTGTGACAATTTCTTCATTTCTCGCAATGTTTTCTTTAGAGAAAGACCGAAAATGTCAAATTTATGCCACTCAAAATTGACATCTACATCTTTCAATTTTGGACAGTATAATTTTTTGTTGTTTGGGATAGGGTTATATATATGATACCTATATCTAGAGCTCAAGTGTTATGTGTTAACCCATTACCACACAATGACTCCCTATAAGATAATGGCTTTGGAAAACATTGTGGAAAATGAAGAAATTGCTTGTGACAAGCAATTTCTTCATTTCCCACAATGTTTTCTACTCAAAATGACCAAAAAGTTTAAAATTCATTGACTTGAAATTGTTGTCTGCAACTGATGAATAGTTGTCATTTTAAGTATCTTGCATTTTTCTTTTGTTTTCCTCTCTAAGTGCTATCAATTTATTTTGTCTCTTATTTTATTTAGTGCTTTTGTTTACTTGCCTATACTTTATACAACATATCTATGTTGTCATTATGTGCATTATGTATTTGCAAGAAATGTTTTTGCCTCATTTGTGCTTATGGTTTCAGAGGGATCTTTGAGCTTTAACCCATTTCTAAATAGTGACCCTTTGATGACCTTGCCAGAGTAGAAAACTTTGTTTCGAACAGTTCAGTTTAGAAAACCTTGCCAAAAAAAAAGAAGAAAATGCTGTAGAATTTTCTTTTTTTCCTTCAAGAGTGTGTATACTGTAACATCCAAATTTCTACACAGGTTAGCAAGTTTTGTTTTCTGCAACTCCTTCCAATTTGCACGAGCCTGAAATATTGTTGTATGGTAAAGGGCTAAGTTTTTGTGTTTCTGGCAATCCACTGCAATGTTTTCCCAAGTCTTTTCTACTAGGGATGTCAAAACCAGGGATTTTTAGGTAATGGTTAATCAATCCTCATTTATGCATAATGTCTTTATTCTGTTGTGAACCTTTTACTTATCAGTTATTGTATACTAACCCAAACTGCCAACGCAACAAGATTTTTTGTTGTAACTTTTTAATGAGATATGATAAAACAACGAAACTTCAGATTTTATTATTCTATATAGTGATTTTATTGTCCGCATAAAAAGAACGCAAGAATTGTTATGCTTCGCTGAACACAGAGTCCTTGGTTCAAAACCCTATACCCGCGCTGCACGTGCATCAGTGCGTGTAATAAACCAGCGCACGTGCATTTTTGGAAAGTCACAAGATAACCGGGTAAGATTAGGTTAAAAAAAATTGTCTAGCGATGGACAAAAATGCCACAATTTAGCATTGTCCCGAAAGGCGTAGGTGATTGGATCGCTCCTGGCTGACTGTTGTTAACGCGCATATTGGACTTTGTGTGGTCTACGATAGCATGACTATAGCGGAAGTTTCAGAAAACCAGTATGTTCAATTAATCTTACTCATTAATCATGTCTGAATGTGTTAGAAGTTCCATTTGGGTCAATAATTCCAATTTTAGCTCACCTGAGCACGAAGTGCTCGAGGTGAGTTATTGTGGTCACTTTTTGTCCGGCGTCCGTCCGTCCGTCCGTCAACATTTGGGGTGTTTACACTCTAGCATCCACAAAAGTTACTCAATCTTGATCAAACTTGGCCAAAACAAGTACGATCATAAGTTCTTGGACAAGTTCGATTATGGGCCTGATCGGACCAGAAAGTGCGGAGTTATCTGCCCTTGAATGTCAAAAAATGCTGTTTTTAAGTTTGTTTACTCTCTAGCATCTACAATTATTGATCAATCAAGACAAAACTTGGACATAATGTTGGAGACCATAAGATTTTGGATGAGATTAATTTTCAGTCTGATCTGACCAGAAAGATGAGAGTTATTTGCCCTTTAATTGGGCAAAATTGCCACTTTTTTGCTGTATTAAAAAAAAAGAGTTAATCTAAGGGAAGGAACTCTGACACTACTTTTATTCAGTATAAGTAGAGTTATCTAGTTTGATAGAGGATATGAATAGATTTGCACTCTTAGAATACCATTACCAAACAACAAAATTTTAGCCTAGTCCAAAATCATAGGTGTTGCAGACGACAAGTTCCATTGAACAAAATTTAACATTTTTTGGTCTTTCTTGGTAGAACACATTGTGGGTAATGAAGAAATTGCTTGTCACAATGTTTTCCAAAGCCTTTATTTTGTGGGGCATCCAAAAGCGCCAATGTGTGGGAAAGGGTCAATCAAGACAAAACTTGGACACAATGTTGGGGACTATAAGATCTCAGATTAGTTTGATTTTCAGTCTGATCTGATCTGAAAGTCAAGAGTTATGTGCCCTTGAATTTGACAAAATTGCCATTTTCGGCCGTTTTCAACCTTTTTTACACTCTAGAATCTACAATTATTATTCAATCAAGACAAAACTTGGACACAATGTTTTGGACCATAAGATCTGGGATTAGTTTGATTTTCAGTCTGATCTAATCAGAAAGTCAAGAGTTATGTGCCCTTGAATTTGACAAAATTGCTGTTTTTTTACTGTTTTCGACTTTGTTTACACACTAGAATCTACAATTATTGACCAATCAAGACAAATCTTGGACACAATGTTGGGGACTATAAGATCTCAGGTAACTTCCATTTTCAGTTTGATCTGATTAGAAAGTCAAGAGTAATGTGCCCTTGAATTTGATAAAATTGCTGTTTCTGGCTGTTTTTGACCTTGTTTATACTCTAGAATCTACAATTATTTATCAATCAAGACAAAACTTGAACACAATGTTGGGGACTATAAGATCTTGGATGACTTTGGTTTTCAGTCTGATCTAATGAGAATGTTGAGAGTTATGTGCCCTTGAATTTGACAAAATTGCCATTTTCGGCAGGTTTCGACCTTGTTTACATTCTAGAATCTACATTTATTGATCAATCTATACAAAACTTGGACACAATGTTGGGAACCATAAGATCTCATATGAGTTAGATTTTCAGTCTGATCTGATCAGAAAGTCGAGCGTTTTGTGCCCTTGAATTTGACAAAATTGTTGTTTTTGGCTGTTTTCGACCTTGTTTATACTCTAGAATCTACAATTATTTATCAATCAAGACAAAACTTGGATACAATCAGGGCTAAAGATAAGTGGAGGTGAAGACATACTTACATTGTTTTTTCGAATTCAAATCCTATGTTGTGGGTACTCATTTGAATCGTCTCGACGAGACGATACAAATGAGTACCTACAACATAGGGTTTGATGACCACTGACAGCATTATTGCAGTTTGAAAAGTCACCACCCCCTCTTATCTGGAGCCCTGTACAATGTTTGGCACCATAATTTAGATCTCGGATGAGTTAGATTTTCACAACCTTATTGACCATAAGTTCTTTTTCAGTCTTAAAGTAATAAATATTAATTGAATTGAACAAAAGTGTTGCTCATATCATTTAGGTTCAGGTGAGCGATATAGGACCATCATGGTCCTCTTGTTTTTGTTATTTTCAAGGTCATTTACTTTTCCTTGCTTACGTTTGTTTTGACGTTTCCGGTAATGTTTATGACATGCCAGGAGCCTTCAGAAGTCTAGTATCTACCAAGGTTCAGGACAATAGGTTGAAAACCAAAAATCCCAGAGACCGGTATCGGCTAGCAACAAAAAGGTTGCTGCAACAGTTACTGTTGGGAACTACGGTCGCCGTATAAGTGCGCGCAGACACGTAACAGGTTGCGTAAACTTGGGTTCCGACCTCGACGACCTTATGTGGGTCACAATTTACTACCTATGCACATATGAGTCTTTCTCCAGTGGTGCAACGCCCAAAAGTGGTAATCTGACGATCTGAGCAAATATGGAACCTGCTTGACATGCGTTTACGTCAACGCCCAGTCCAATCAGAGACCTTGCGTCATATGGGGCAAACATTAATTCAAGAGTGACAGAATATTCCTATAAACATTTGTCAACGTTACTTACGTTCGATGTCACTGATATGTGTTGCTGTGTTCAATGTTACAGGAGGACATACGAGATACGGATCTTGGTTTCATTTATGAAACACACCCCTGCGTTACGTTTGTAACGTTATTTGCGTTACGGAATCGATTTAGACCCATTTGTTTTTTCCTGATGATATCATAATGGACAGCCGTCAAAATGAAGTCAATATCAACGAATTCACATTTTCAATAATCAAAATACTGTAATCTAAAGTTCGTGTTGCGTTGGCTCTTTGGGTTAGTATATATTCTGTTTTTTTCAACCTTAGTTCTTTCTTTAAATGATGTGTACTACATTGTGACAATTTTAACTTACCAAAACAATGAATACCATAGTTCTTACACTGTAAATAAGATTCTGTATGAATGATTATCCTTTACCAGATGGCAGAGTTTTTAGATTGGTCCAAATTTAAAAAAGTTGCAGACGGCTATTATAAGTGAATGAAATTTTAAATTTTTGGTCTGTAGTAGAAAACATAGTTGGAAATGAAGAAATTTCTTATCACAGGCATTTTCTTTACTTTTCAAAGTGTTTTCCAAAGCCTTTATGTTTTGGGGCGTCAAAAAGCGCCAATATAATGGAATGGGTGAAATTAACAAAGAAGAAAATGCAGATGTAAGAAGAAAGCTTGTGTGTGTTTGCTACTTCTGTTATGTGGATAAGGGTCTATATACTACTGTTTGAAATAATAGTTTGACAAAAGAACATGATATTGAAAACATTGAGGGAAATGATGAAGATGTTGACCATTTCTACCTTTTCCTCAATTATTTTTGCCCCTTTACAATTATAAAAGAAAAAAAAATGCACAGCAAAAATGCTTGCGTTGTCCAAATCTTTTTCAACCGGGGTTGTATTCACTTATCAGTCTTACTCCAAGTTTACCTGTTAAATTACAAAACAATCCACCCTATTGGCAGAGACATATGTCTCATCCGATCAGATGGCTTATTTTGTAATTTTGCTCTAAAAGATCGATTTAGATTTGTTAGTGAATATGGGCGGACAACTTTTTTTTCAGATTCTTAGCCTTCTGCAGTTATGTCTTTTGAGTTAAGCCTACTAAGTTGTCATTATTGACAAATATGTTTTTATGTCCATGTTGTTTTATACACTGTAAATGCTTTTGTTAATTTTCAAGAACGTCTTATCAGGAAAAGGTGAAATTAAACAAGAGAAATTATAAAATTGAAACTTGTTTTGTTTTGACAATGTTTTGATGTCCAAAGTGTTTAACAAGGTTGCCACTTAATTGTCGGGGAAAAGTCAGGGATTTTTTTTCAAGGTCAGGGAATTTTGTTAACTGTCAGGGAATTTTGAAAATACTGGCAAATGTCTTGGAATTGTCAGGGAATTTTGAAAAAATAATATGTAGTGCCGTGTAATTAATGATTTCAACTTCGCCTTTTAAAATTGTCTACAGACATCGCGAAATTACCGTAACGAAACATGTCAAGGAATTTTTCAACTTTGTCAGGGAAATGTCAGGGAATTTTATTTCCTCTGACTAGTTGCAACCCTGGTCAAGTCCTGCTTCAAAAGCTTGGTTGGTAATATGAGAGAATGTTAATTGTTTATCCAATACCAAAGGGCAAACATTTAGATTTGTCCAAATTCAAAGATGTTGCACAGTACAATTTCAGGTGAATGAAATTTTACATGTGATCTTTCTGGGTAGAAAACGTGGGACAAAAAGGAAATTGCTTGCCAAAAGCAATTTCTTACTTTTCCATCAAGTTTTCAAAAGCCTTTAGCTTGTGGGATGTTAAAAAGCGTCTTAATGTGGTAATGGGTCAAGAATCATCAAAATTAGATGAGCAGCTGGTGGCTTCCACAGTATAAATTCAGAATTGTAGGATGCCACTGCCTGCAACACCATTTAATAACCATTTTCCAAAATTTCAGACAGTTTCAATTTGAAAGAAAATATAGTTGGCAACATGGAAGTCTGTCAATTATCGGACATGTCAATTATCGGACACCTACACGTATGCGCTTTTGTGAGGTCTCGCACAATAATAGCGTCCCGTGTGATACTCTAAATACAACGATCAATGTCCTAAGACCATTATGAAGCTTGTATGTGTCGATTATTGTACGAGATAATTGATTAGATAGTAAAAATATACACTGAATCCTGCATCAGGTATCATCAGACAAGTCAAATTGGGTATCTTCGTCCACTTTTGCATATAATTATTAAAAGGTTGCATGGGGTGTCTGTTGTTTCGGGACCCTTTCTGCCAAATTCTGCATCAAAGGATAGGCCAGTCACACCTCAAACCCTTTGCTGATGCTTTCGGGGTTGAAAGTTTTCATGTAGGCGGACTTTAATAAGCCATACAATATCCATTTAATAACCATGTTGTTGGAAGATCCGGCCATGTAATCAGTACATTATATTTATGATACTAAAAATAAGCTTCCTATGATAACTTCTTGTCATATTTTCACTAATATCAATTAGTATATCATCGGTCAATCTGTTTTCTGTAAAAAAATGTTTTTCGTGCCACAGGCCTCCTGTAAAACCTTTACTTTTGCCCAGAAAACCTTTAAAATGCTAAAATAGCCAGTAATTTTCATTCAAAACCTTTATATTTGCCGTCCAAGCTTAATGCAAGAAATGAATTTTGTTCTGCATTTTCCTTTCTTTTCAGTGTAGTATAATAATGAAGATATCACCAGATGCCACCTAAACTTGGAACCACAGCCCAGAAGATTATTGCTTAATCCAATTGCACGTAATGACATCTTTCGATGTCTTACAAAATAAAGGCCATGGAAAACACTGTGGGAAATGAAGAAATTGCTTGCGATAAGAAATATCTTCATTTCCCACAATGTTTTCTACAGAGAAAGACACACAGAAATGTGAAAGTTCCTTCACTTGAAAATGATGTCTGCATCATCTAAATTTCGACATCTGGTAATGGGTTATGTGATGGAGATACTGACAGGGTTCGCACAGACTTGAAAAGTGCTTAAATTTGAGCCTGTTTCTTGAAAAGTGCTTAAAAACAAATAATTGTGCTTGAAAGTGCTTGATTTTGATCCCTCTCTTAAAAAGTCCTTAAAAAGTGCTTGAATTTATCAAAAACGTGCTTAAAAATGATTGATTAAATTCATGGTAAAAAGTAGATGATTTAAACATCTACACTTGAGAATTATTTTGGTGAAAAAAGTAGAGGTACGATCTTGAACAAGCCTTTGTCAGAGGCTGACACATTTGCAATTCCTCCACCTGTAACTTTGCAAGAAATGTGCCCCTTGAAAGTAAAAAATTTGACAGAGCAGTATATATTGGGAATGCAAAACTCTTTGTTGAAGACCATAATTAGTGACTTTTGTACGAAGAAACATACTTGAAAAATGGAATGTGCTTAAAAAGTGCTTAAAAAGTGCTTGAATTTTGGCTTTGGCTGTCTGTATGAACCCTGTACTGATGAACAGGTTTAACTGTAATAGCAATAAATTTTGTGCTAAAAATAGATTGGGTTTACGGTTATCTTTTGATAAACCGTTGGTGTGACAAGCTGTAGTTACGAGATTTAATAACAACACCTATGAAATACTATTGTTTGTCCGAAATTATGTCACAGATAACTTGATAACAAGAGCCGTCAGAGACGGACAATGCTCCCCGAATAAGGCATTGTCACAATAAATATATGCCATGCAGAGCTAATATAAAGCTAACAAATGTTTAGCCCCCTTTTTCCATGACATATTTTGTATATGCAAATTTTAAATAGTTTATTGTCAAGGGCATCTGATTTGCTACACAAATATGAAATTTCATCAAATTCTGACCATTAGACTAGGAGAAATTAGAGAAAAACTGTATTTAACCTTAAGTCCCCTTTTCCCATGACGAGGCCTCAAATCCAAAAACCGGGAAAAGTGCATCGGCATTTTGTCATAGGGAGTTCACATGGTAAGTTTCATTTGGTTTAGCCCAAGGGTTATGGAGAAATCACTTCGGACGGACGGATGGACGGACGGACGGACGGAATGACGGACGGACAGGACGGACGGACAGACAGACAAAGCGGCGACTATATGCTCTCCCTTCGGGGAGCATAAAAATGTTTCCTATTGGAAGCCACCAAAACCACAAGGTTACCGCAGTCAAAAACAAGAAATCTATCTGTGAAGGTGATAAAATACCCCTGCCATTATATTTGTCCAGATAAGCATTTTTGTCGAAAATTATGCATGACACTTCTCAATGAGATCTATCAGTGTACAAAGTTTGAAGTTGCTAGCACTTATGGTTTAGGAGATATGTTCCAGACAAAAATGTAAGGGTAAAAACAAAGGGCAATTACTCAAAAAGTGGGCATGGCAGAGTAACAATTCTTTTGCATGAAGCCTGATATCAGCGAGACCCTCGATAGCCTGAGCTCCAAACTGGGTATTAAGGACCTATCCCAAATCCTAAGGGCCAACAGATTGAGATGGTTTGGCCATGTAGAACGTAACGAAGGCTGTTTGTCCAGAGTGCAAGCCATAAATATACAGGAAAACAGATCTCGAGGGAGACCCAAGTTGACATGGGATGAAGTTGTACGCAAAGACCGTGAGATCGTTGGACTAACAAACACCAACCCAAATGATCGCCAGACGTGGAGAGGTAGACTCCTATCTAGACTGGGCAGCCAGGCCCCACCCTCGACTGAGGAATAATTGTAGGCCTGGATAATTAAAACCGGATGATGATGATGATGATGATGACACTTCTCAATGAGATCTATCAGCATGCAAAGTTTGAAGTTGCTAGCATTTATGGTTTAGGAGATATGTTCCGGACAAAAATGTAAGGATAAAAACTAGAAGACCTGAAGGTCTTGAGTCGCTCCACAGGCCTGAATTTCTTTAAATATTCAATCCAAGTTTTGATTAGATTGTTCAATAGTTGTGTTTCTAAGAGCAAAAAGAAAGTAAAACTAGATTGTACAAAACATGTGGTTCTTTGAGCAAAGAGAGTAAAACCCTGTTTGCCATTTGAGAAAGGGTAAAAGGAAACAAGAGAAAATTCCAGATCAGGATGATACTGGCAATGATCATTTTTCCTTCGACCAAACAGATCTAAACTATCATTGATTACTCCAAAATAGTTCATATTTCTAAAAATAGATTTCATTGTTCTAAAAATAGATTTGGGGAAATACCCTATTTATAAAATAACCAGAAAGCCCTGATTTTCTTGTAATTTCAAATCCAAGTTTTTACAAGATTTTTCAATACTTTTGGGTCTTAGAGCAATAACAAAGTAACTAGAAAGCTGAAAATACCTTCATATAAGATTTAATGGTTACCAAGATTTGTTTTGATTAGAGTGAATTTGACTGATCTAGTTTGATAATGAAGTCATAATTGGCAATTTTGTCAAATTCAAAGGCATATAACTGGGAATGTTATATTACTCTAAAGCTAAGAATCACACTAAAATAAGATCTTTGCCTCACTTACATTTTGTTTTAGGTTTTGACCTGATTGATCATTATTTGTGGTTGAAAAGAGAATGAAAATAAAGTTGAAAACTACAATTTGTCAAATTCAAGGGCAGATAAATCATGATTTACGATTCTAATGAAGCTGACAATTACATCCATGCAAGATTTTATGGACAATTAAGATTATAACAAAGTTTCCTGTTGATTGTTGGATATTTATAGTCGTTTGAGTAAAAATAAGGTCAAAAATGGTAATTTTGTCAATTTCAAGGGCACATAACTCATGATGCAATTTTCAAATCAAGCTGAAAGTTGCACCCAGGCAAGATCTTATAGTAACCATCATTCTGTCCAAGTTTTGTCTTGATTGGTCAATATTTGTAGTTGCTAGAGTGAAAACAAAGTAAAAATAAAGCCGAAAATGGCAATTTTGTCAATTTCAAGGGCACATAACTCATGATGTAATTGTCAGATCAAGCTGAAAGTTGCACCTAGGCAAGATCTTATAGTCACCATCATTCTGTCCAAGTTTTGTCTTGATTGGTCAATATTTGTAGTTGCTAGAGTGAAAAAAAGCCAGAACAGCCATTTTTTAAATTCAAGGGCAGATAACTCCAGATTTTCTGATTCAATCAGAATCAATTGAAGGAATCTGAGAGAGGACCACCCAAAGATCATTCCTGTGAAGTTTGATTGAAATCCATTGAGTAGTTTCTGAGGAGAAGATTTTTAAAGAAAAAGTTGACGACCGGACGGACGCACGGACGGACGCACGCACGACGGACACAGCGCCATGACAATAGCCCGCTGGCCTGAAGGCCAGTGGAGCTAACAACAAAGGGCAATAACTCAAAAAGAGGGCATGGCAGAGTAACAATTCTTATGCATGACACTTCTCCTCAATGAGATCTATAGGTGTACAAAGTTTGAAGTTGCTAGCACGTATGGCTTAGGAGATATGGTCCTGACAAAAATGTAAGGGTAAAAACAACAAAGGGCAATTACTCAAAAAGGGGGCTTGACAAAGTAATAATTTCTTTGCATGAGACTTCTCTATGAGATCTATCAGCGTACAAAGTTTGAAGTTGCTAGCACTTATGGCATTAGCGGATCCAGGATTCTTTTTACAAATATTGCACAATTTTGACTAAATTTCTGCATGAAATTGAAATAATCAAGCTACAAAGGGGGGGGGGGGGGGGGGGGGGTCCTGAATCCTCTCTGGATCTGCCACTGCTCTGGTTTAGGAGATAATGATATTCCGGACAAAAATGTAAGGATAAAAACAACAAAAGACAATAACTCAAAAAGAGGGCATGGCAGAGTAACAATTCTTACGCATGACACTTCTCCTCAATGAGATCTATCAGTGTACAAAGTTTGAAGTTGCTAGCACTTATGGTTTAGGAGATATGTTCCGCACAAAAATGCAAGGGTAAAAACAACAAAGGGCAATAACTCAAAAAGAAGGCGTGGCAGAGTAACATTCTTGAACATGACACTTTTCCTCAATGAGATCTATGATCGGTGTACAAAGTTTGAAGTTGCTAGCACTTATGGTTTAGGAGGTATACATGTATTCCAGATATAAATGTGAGGGTAAAACAACAAAGAGCAATAACTCAAATTATTGCATAAAATGTGTGTTTTCAGTCCGTTATTAGCATTGAATAACAGGAAGAAATCGGTCCGATATCGTGAAAACCAGTCTTTATTCAGTGCGATATCGGACCGACTTTGCACTCAAATATCCTCGATTTGACCCTTCAAAATAAACAATTGTCTTTTTTTCCCCGCAAAATTCTCAACGTCTTATGTTAAATAAACGATGTTCGCCTTTTGGCGCCAAATTATGACGTAACGTCATTTTACTGATGTCACGCATAACAAAAAAAATTCTTGGAAGATTTATCAGAACAAAACAACAATGGCGGACGTTTTCTTATCTCACCTTGGTTTATTTTTTACACATATCAAGAGGTCGTTAACATTCGTAGAGGCCCGCTAAATACGAAAACGACCCTTGTGCTTCGCACTCGGGCGTTAATGTATTCCTTGGGCCTCTGCGAATGTTAACAACCTAAAAAACGTGAATTAACCCTATAAAGTTGGCATGGCAGAGTAACGGTTTTTGAACATGACACTTATCCTCAATAAGATCTATCAGTGTACAAAGTTTGAAGTTGCTAGCACTTACAATTTAGGAGCTCTGTACAAGAATGTAAGGGTAAAAATAACAAAGGGCTATAACTCAAAAAGTGGGCATGGCAGAGTAACGGTTTTGAACATGACACTTCTCAATGAGATCTATCAGTGTACAGAGTTTGAAGTTGCTAGCAGTAATGGTTTGGGAGATATGTTCCGTACAAGAATGTAAGGGTAAAAACAACAAAGGGCAATAACTCAACAAGAGTGCCATCGTCACAATATACGCCGCCACTTATAAAACTTGAGACAAAAAAATGACATTGACAAGGATTTATAAATATTCACTGAAAAACCTTTAAAAAATTGTGTTCACAAAAAGGTTTTTATAAATATCCAGTGAAAAACCTGGAAGGAATTTCTATCACGAGGCTGAAATATCATTAAGCCCCAGAGACTAAGATTGAAGGGGGCATAATTCTGGCAAAAATCAATGAACCATGAAATCCTTCCTTCATGCACATCTACCAATTGAGGTGATAACATCCACCAAGTTTCATTAAGATCCAGCCAGAAACTTAGGAGGAGTTGTGTTGACAAGCCTGCAATTTCAATAAGCCCCAGAGACTAAGTTTTTAAGGGGCATAACTCAGGCAAAAATCGACGAACCATAAAATCCTTCCTTCATGCACATCTACCAATTGAGGTGATAACATTGACCAAGTTTCATTAAGATCCAGTCAGAAACTTAGGAGGAGTTGTGTTGACAAGCCTGCAATTTCAATAAGCCCCAGAGACTAAGTTTTTAAGGGGCGTAACTCAGGCAAAAATCGACGAACCATAAAATCCTTCCTTCATGCACATCTACCAATTGAGGTGATAACATTGACCAAGTTTCAAGAAGATCCAGCCAGAAACTTAGGAGGAGTTGCGTTGACAAGCCTGCAATTTCAATAAGCTCCAGAGACTAAGTTTTTAAGGGGCGTAACTCAGGCAAAAATCGACGAACCATAAAATCCTTCCTTCATGCACATCTACCAATTGAGGTGATAACATTGACCAAGTTTCAAGAAGATCCAGCCAGAAACTTAGGAGGAGTTGCGTTGACAAGGCTGCAATTTCAATAAGCCCCAGAGACTAAGTTTTTAAGGGGCATAACTCAGGCAAAAATCAACGAACCATAAAATCCTTCCTTCATGCACATCTACCAATTGAGGTGATAACATTGACCAAGTTTCAAGAAGATCCAGCCAGAAACTTAGGAGGAGTTGCGTTGACAAGGCTGCAATTTCAATAAGCCCCAGAGACTAAGTTTTTAAGGGGCGTAACTCAGGCAAAAATCGACGAACCATAAAATCCTTCCTTCATGCACATCTACCAATTGAGGTGATAACATTGACCAAGTTTCAATAAGATCCAGCCAGAAACTTAGGAGGAGTTGCGTTGACAAGAAAAGTGGACGTACGTACGGACGGATGGACGGATGGACGGACGGACAGACGGAGAAGATGACGCCAATATACGTCCGCCTCCGGCGGCGTATAAAAAGTGAGCGTGGTAGAGTAACGGTTCTTGAACATGACACTTCTAAATGAGATCTATAAGTGTACCAAGTTTGAAGTTGCTAACACATATGATATAGGGTTAATTCATGTTTTTGAGGATCTTTTTCATACTTTGAGGGCCTCTGCGAATGTTAACGACTGAAAAATATGTGAATTGACGCAATTAATGCATAAAAAAAACCCCAACATTCCATGGTTACTTAACCCATTCCTATTGGTACGTGCGGAAAAATGAACCAAGGTGAGAGCAAAAATGTCCGCCATTGTTGTTTTGTTCTGATAAATCTTCCGAAATGTTTTTGTTATGTGTGATGTCAGCAAAATGACATTACATCATTATTTGGCGCCAAAGGCGAACATGTCTTATTCAACATAAGACATTGAGCATTTTGCGGGAAAAGGGGAGTTGTTTATTTTGAAAGTTCAAATCGAGGATAATTAAGTGCAAAGGCGGGCGGATATTGCACGTCAATTTCCTGAATAATACACATTTTCTGTCGATAGAGGCCCGGTTTCTTCCTGATAATGAATGACTAACATGGCCCAAAAATAATATTTTATTCAATAATATGGTTTAGAAGATATGGCCCCGACAAAAGTGTGACCGAAGTACGGAATGGAGCAAACCTATAGTCCCCCAACCAGTAACCAGTGGGGGACTAATAAGCAAGGTGGAGTTATGAGCCTTGTACACTGCACTTCTCCTTAGTGAGATCTATCTACCCATGAAGTTTCATGATCATAGCTACTTCACATATGCTCTCGACAAGTATTTTGTACACGGACAAATGGACAGAAAGACTGATTCAGTAAAACCTTATGACAATGTCTCGAGAGATGAAGCTATACGACGTGTTGAAATATGTTTGACCGAAATCACAGAATGGATGAACCATAACATGCTCAAGCTCAATGCAGATAAAACAGAACTTATAGTCTTTGCACCGAAGAAACATTCGAACCAAATTGAAAATATATACTGAGATGAAAAAGTTTAGTCAGTATAAAGTTTTTGGTCAATAATTTCGTCTGAAACGTTATACAATGCCAAAAGTTTTACTCATAACAATCTTCAACCAATTTAGAACAAGTCGGTGAAATTCAAATGGCATCCATGTTTTACTTAACCTTCTTTTCGACAATTCATTCCAAAAGGGGTCAAATTGAAAAGTCACAGCTTCAGGAGTGACTTTTTGTAGAGTCTAAATTCCTGTTAATTGACATGAAAAGTCGATTTTTGTATCATTTCTTGGTAGAATTGAAGTCCCTTTGTTGACTGTGAGTGAGAAAACTTCTTTTAAATGGAATTCACAGTAGATTATGGTCACTTCCGCACCCAACCTGTTGCTCCTAGCATTTTACTGCGTTTTCAAGAAATCGTTCTATCAGGACCAGAAGCTGGTTTACCACTGATACAAAGATTTATATTGTAGATAGACAATTAGAAAAAATAACTGACATTCAATATTTGTCAAACAATGGCTAAGATCTGGCTGAGCCAATGCTCGAAAAGCCAACTCTCGGGTAAATGGCCAGGCAAGTAAAAGACGGACTTTTTTAAAAACAAATTGTCATTATTGGACAAATTGGTAACAGTGTAGTCAATTTTCAATGTTTTTGTCAGATTGGACGTGACGTAACTTGATGACGTCACAATTAACGTTTATTCCAGATACGCTGTTTTCAGAGGTATCAATGACCAAAATCTCATGCATGTGCCGATTTTTGACAACAATTACTCCAATGCTTAAAACTGGAAGTGCTTGCCAAGTTCAAACTGTAGGAAACCACAAGAGCTTGTATGTTAGGTAGATGGTTTCTAACATTGTCATTTTTGGCCAAATTGATTAAGCCAGGGTGCTAAAATCATGTAAGCTGGTACCAATTTTATTGTGGATTTTTTTTATCTGGGCTATTGTCTTTGATTCGCATACATTTATACAGGAAAAAGACTTGCGCCTTAACTGCAGCAAGTGCACCTGTCACATTTTGATATTCTTTTAGCACAAACCTAAAACCTAAAATTTAGCAACATTACTCGAAGATGTTTGTTAAGCGTTGATTGAACAAATATTGTGTGAAATTCTACACTGATATGTTGTATTTTGGCCGAATAATTGACCATCAAAAATACTGACTAAACTTTTTCTTTTGAGTATATCTATTAAAGTTGGTAGTTCTGACGTAAAATCGTCGAAGTCTGTGAAAAATCTTAGTGCCTTTTTTGACTCACGAATGAACATGGAATCAAATGTAAATAGTGTTTGTAGATCCTGTTATTCTCAGCTGCGCCAAATCGGACGTATCAGAAAATATCTAAATGGTGATGCCACTAAGTCTCTTGTCAACTCATTGGTTATGTCAAGGTTAGATTACTGTAACTCTTTACTCTTTGGGTTACCAAAGAAAACTCTGAATAAGTTACAGATAGTTCAAAATATTTCAGCTCGCATAGTCGCCAGAACACCGAGACGCCATCACATAACACCAGTGTTGAAGGAATTGCACTGGATACCCGTACATTACAGAATCCAATTTAAGATACTGACTTATACATATAAAGCCCTGCATGGACAAGCGCCAGAATACATCACATCTCTTTTAAACATATACAAACCAAACCGTGAACTTAGGTCCAGATCAAATGGCACAACACTTGTATTACCCAAACGTTGCACTAAAACATATGGAGATCGCAGTTTCATGAGTGGAGCTCCTGTATTGTGGAATTCTCTCCCATTTGAGATAAGAGCCATTTCCACAATTTCATCTTTTAAGAAGTCCTTAAAGACTCATTTATTTTTACAGGTTTATGGAAATTGAACAGTTTTCTTCTTTTAATCAATAATTCGGTTTGCTTTTAAGGTTTATAATGTTTTGATGATATATTTTATATGTACATGTTTGTTTTAGTGTTTTAGTTCATATATATATATTTTTTTTTTAGTTTGTAAAGCGCTTTTGAACATACTCCAGTATGATAAAAGCGCTATATAAGTTTGGTATTTAATAATAATAATAATAATAAATACCCCCTAAAACATTCGTTTTGCGGGGATATGTATATACTGCTTTAAGTCCACTTTACCTGTGAAATGAAATAGGGTCTGTAAAAATTTCATCCAATTCCATCCATAAAATGTGCGAGTTTTGTCAATAATGTTATATTTTCTATCAGACAGACAGAGAATATGATCATACCAATATTTGACTATTTTTGGTGGTGTATAAAACTTTAAAACTGTTTTGTGAGCGCTTCAGACTATTGTTGATTTTCTATGAAAATCTTGTAACTGCAGCTTGCTTTCAGCTACCATTGCAGGTTTTTCAAGGAAAAGCAGCAATATGTATTTTGGTGTTCTGAAGGAAATAAAAGCAAAAATTGAGAGATGATTATTAAATAAACAATTTATTGCAAGAAATCAATCCTGAAACAGTTTTAAAGAACGAGATCACATTTATTCTCATAACTATAAATGATATTTGACATTTACAACTATCTTTATAATATTACAAATCTAAATATACAGATCATTCATCTTGTTTATAGACATTTATATAGATCAACTAAACACTGTAAATGGTCAAAGATCAGTTTCTCATACCCTTTTCCAAACAAGACTGGGTTTTGATGTCCTTAAAAGAATGGCATTGGGAAAACATTGAATCAGCATTTTCTCATTTTGCCTCAATATTTTCTATGCTATATTGTACACAAATCCACTCTTCATCAACATCTATTTTTGATCAGCAGCAGAAGCTTTTGAATCTGACCACCCTAAATAATTTTCATTTGGAACATGATGTGTTTGTGAAACACTAATGCCCCTGAAATGGCTCTTTAGGAGAAAAGGGCAATATTAAGTTTTCATATTATGTTTTGGAATGACAGACAGACAATGGTAAAACAATATGCCTTTCGATAGGGGAGCCAAAAATATAAGATGTTATTCCCTTAAAATTGTCATCTGAAACATCTTTAAATTTGGAGGTCCAAAATTTTGCTGTCTGGTAATGGGTTAAGGAGACAATCATTCTAAATTGATCATGATAGTATTAAGTAATAATGTAAATCATACTCTTTCTACAATAATCCATTTGTCTGGATGACCCAAACAGAGAGAGCACAACAATAAAGCAAAAGAAGAATAAGCTTTAACATTTTCTAGGGCAAAAAATAAAAGTGTTCAAATACATTTTGTTTCACCACAATGAATAAAATTTTTCAACGAAGTCTGAAAGTCCATGATTTGAATCAGCTCATGGTTGCACTTCCTTTACCCTTTCCAAAACATACCCTGGTTTTGACATACACACAGGAAATTACTTAGAAACCCTGTGAGAGAAAAGAAGAAAATGCTGATGATCAGCATTTGTTTCTTATAACTCATTTTTCTGTGCTTTAAATTGAAGCTACACTTAGTAACACTTATTCCGTCTTCTGCAATTTCTTCCCATTTGGACCAATCTTAAAATGTGTCACATGGAAATGGGTTAAGTAAATTACACTAAGACCACAAATACAATGTATCACAGATAAACAAATTCTCACACTACATTAGTACAAAGGAATGGAACATGTAAAACAGAAAATTATAAAGTCTTAGTTTAACAATAAGCATAGAATTCATATTTTGCAAAAGATAAAGTATATTGGTACAAAAAAGCATACAACAAATTTGAAATCCTCTTGACAAAAATTCTCCTCAAACAGCCATTTAACTTGAATTCCCAATAATCAAGTAGAAAATTTATTTACTTTTCTGGTATTTCTTTTTTAAAATATTCATAGAGAGGATTCTATACGCCCATTTTAGGTTTCTAGCTACAACAAAGGGGGAAAACTAACTCTCTGACTAAACATGCAGACTGCATTAATGAAATGAGGTAGAACAGATATTTGGATTTATTCATTGTTTGAACAGATGCCTTTGGAACTAGCTAACTTTATACAAATGACCTTGAGCTATGAAATTGACTTATCTCCATACAATTTAATTGGGTAGACAATTGCACTATTTAACCCATACCAGACGACAAAATTTCAGACCAGTCCAAATTGAAAGATGTCGCAGACGACAAATTTAAGTGAATAAAATTTTACATTTTTGGTCATTTTGTTTAGAATACATCGTGGGAAATTAAGAAATTGCTTGTTACAAGCAATTTCTTAATTTTCCACAATGTTTTCTAAAGCCTAAATATCTTGTGGGGAGTCAAAAGGCGTCACTGTGTGGTAATGGGTTAACACTAACAATATGTGTTTTTCAAAGACCTTTTCTCATAAAACCAAGGTTTAGACTGGTCCGAAATTAAAGCAATTGAATGAGAAAAAAAATTGATAAGAAAGTCTCTGGTTTGGTTCCCATTAGTTCATTTGAGTTTCTCAGATACACAGTTTTGGTAGTCAATGAGTTTTCACATTTTTTTTTTTTATTTATTTATTTTTTTTTTTTGGCATGAGAAAAGCTCTAGTATTTCTTATTAAAAAAATATTCAAAACTAAATCTTATACCAGTATACTGATAGTAAATTCAATCTGTCTGAAGCAGCAGCCTTTTCCTTCCCAAAAACTGAAATATTCAGAAGATGCCATTTAAATAATTGCAAGTTGGTAATTAGAAGTTGAACAGGTATTAAAATGATTAAAGATATTACCTATATTGATGCTTTTCAATGAAAACCTCGTATCTGCAGCTTGTCTTAAGCTGCAGATACGAGCTTTTTGCTGAAAAGCGAAGATATTCTATAAGATGATGATTTAAATGAAAAATGTGAATAATGAAATGTAAGTTTTAAGTGTTGAACAATTGCAGAAGTACGAATCTGTGTATCAAGATTTAAATGAGACATTTTGACATTTATATGTACAAACATTATTCTGTTATGAAAATGGTATACAAAAAGAAAATGTCTTTGAAAAATTCTCTAAAAGTTCCTGTCTTAACTCTTGCCATGCTAAATAAAATCTTTTCATATTTTCTTTTAATTCTATGTAGACAATTGAATTATCAAACAAGGTGCAGATTGTAAAGATTTGAATCAGACAGCAAATACGTACAGGCTGATTTTTATCTTTGCAACATGCTTTAACCCTTTCCCAAACAAGACCAGACTTTGTCTTCCATAAAAGCAAAGGCTTGTGAAAACATTAAAGTGAAAGAATAAAATGCTGATTCCCAGCATTTTCTACTTTGGTCTTAATATTTTCTGTACAACAATCTGCATAAATAATACATTTATCAATGTATATTTTGGCATCTGTAGCATCTTTCCATTTGGATCTGCAGAGTTTTATTGTTTGAGAAAGGGTTATCCCCCTTTCAAGATAACAAAACTAAACACTGGCTCAAATTAAAACAAATTGTAGAGGTCAGTTTCAAATTGATTATTTTCTTGACTTTCTGGATAGAAAATTAGAAAACATTGTGGACAAGAGCCGTCAGAGACGGACAATGCTCCCCGAATAAGGCATTGTCACAATAAATGTATGCCATGGAGAGCTAACAGAAAGCTAACAAATGTTAAGCCCCCTTTTTCCATGACATATTTTTATACCCAAATTTCAAATAGTTTATTGTCAAGGCCATCTGATTTGCTACTCAAATATGAAGTTTCATCAAATTCTGACCATTAGACTAGATGAAATTAGAGAAAAACTGTATTTTACCTTAAGTCCCCTTTTCCCATGACGAGGCCTCAAATCCAACAAGAGCCGTCAGAGACGGACAATGCTCCCCGAATAAGGCTTTGTCACAATAAATGTATGCCATACAGAGCTAAGATTAAGCTAACAAACGATAAGCCCCCTTTTTCCATGACATACTTTTTATACGCAAATTTCAAGTAGTTTATTGTCAAGGGCATCTAATTTGCTACTCAAATATGAAATTTCATCAAATTCTGACCATTAGACTATGAGAAATTAGAGAAAAAGTGTATTTGACCTTAAGTCCCCTTTTCCCATGACCAGGCCTCAAATCCAAAAACTGGGAAAAGTACATCGGCATTATGTCATAGGGAGTTCACATGGTAAGTTTCATTTGATTTGGCCCAAGGGTTATAGAGAAATCACTTCGGACGGACGGACGGACAGACGGAATGACGGACGGAATGACGGACGGACAGACGAAGCGGCGACTATATGCTCTCCCTTCGGGGAGCATAAAAACCGGGAAAAGTACATCGGCATTATGTCATAGGGAGTTCACATGGTAAGTTTCATTTGATTTGGCCAAAGGGTTATGGAGAAATCGCTCCGGATGGACGGACGGACGGACGGGATGAGGGACAGACCGGACAGACAAACAAAGCAGCAACTATATGCTCTCCCTTCGGGGAGCATAAAAATGTACAAATTGCATGCAAAAGCTATTTCTTCATTTTCTAAATGTTTTCTGACCAGGAAGTTGTAAGAAATCTCCAACCTTTTTCTTGAGGGGGTGTCAAAAGTAGTCAGCATGTTGGAATGGATTAACACAGAAAATTTCCTAAATCAGCATGGCAAAAGATAAGTGAACATCAAAAAAACACTGATATGTGATAAACAACAATTAACAATTTAACAAGAACAATGAAGGGACAAAATGGCACAAACAGAACATTATTCTCAGACTTTCTCCTCCATGAGTAAATACTGATTATAAACGAACAGCACCTTTTGATTATTTTACAATATACACTAAGATGAATAACCATTATGTAATATGACTAAGTATAACAAGAGCTTCGCAGAGCGGCACATATACGCCAGTGAGGGGCTTGTCAGTAAAATTGGCCATTTTTCCATTCAGTGGCAGATAATTCAAGAATGAATTCCGTAAGCGATGAGCACAACTAGACACCATGGAGAATCATTGTGGCAAGTTTGATCAAACTGTAGGATTGCGCACACAAGAAATTGCTAACGGACGGACAGACGGACGGACGACCGGGGCCATAACATAATACGACCCTTTGGCGTATAATAATGACTCAGCAAATTAACCATTTCCCAAACAACGCCTCATTCTGAAGTCTATGAAAGAAACAGCTTAGGAAAATATTGAGGGAAAATAATAAAATGCTGATAATCAGCATATGATCCTTCCATACTTTCTTTGCAAGTTTTTGTTGCCATGTATTTAGGCATTTGCATATCCCTTGATAAACACAAGATTAATAAAATTTGTTGATTGAAAAAGGGTTAAAATATCTCTCATACTTGTATGAAATTAATGAATGATTAATTTGAAAAACTTTAACAATAATGTAGTTTCAAGATTATGAAAAACATGTAGCTCTTTGTCACATTTCTATGTTTTTTTACTGTATAATTTGACAACAGCATTCAAAATGAGCCAGGATCTGGAAAAACGTCCCTTAAGGCTTTTGAGCCCAACATAGATCCAGATCAGCCTGTGCATACGCACAGTCTAATCAGGATCCATGTTGTTCTCTAATAGCTTCTTCGTGACCTGTAGTAAATTAAAGAGAGCAACAAGGATGCTTATTGGACTGCATCTGAGAACAGGCTGATCTTGAAACTCAAATTTTAAAAATGCTATACAGGACGTTTTTCCAGATCCTAATATACTAGTCAGATCTACAGAAACATCTTCAAAGCTTAGAGGAAAAATAAAAGTAACAGAGGTTGAACCAGCAACCTTTTTCAAACAACATAAATGTAACTCTTTATAACATTCTTTGTTATGACATCACAATCAGTCTGAAATTTTGTTTTGTCTTCTGGTTTACACTGAAAAAGAAATCTTACCGATTGAAAAGTAATGGCTTTGAAAAAATTCGGCATACAAAACAGTAATGAGCATTGATAATAATGTAACTTTATAGAGAAATGTAATAACAAGGTGATGGAAATATGTTATTTGACAGTAAAAACTGTATGGTTTTGGATACATAAACCAATACAAAGACTTGTTTGAGCTCAACAATGTTTTTTTTTTCATGACAGAGTAATTTGTCTTCCATTGATAGCTAACATATTCCTAGCCAAGTATATCTAATCCAGTATCAAGAAAAAGGTCCCTTACAGCATTTGAGATAATATGGATCTATATCAGCATGTGCATATGCATAGTCTAATCTAGATCGATATTTTCTCTTATAGCTTTTTCATAAGCTGTGTCAAATGTGAGATAGCAGAATGGATATATATTATACTGCATACTATGACAGGCTGATCTGAAAATTCCCTTCTCTAAAATGCCCTAAGGACCCCTTTTCCAGATCTTAGCTTTGGAAAACATTGTGGAAAATGAAGAAATTGCTTGTGACAAGCAATTTCTTCATTTCCTACAATGTTTTCTACCCCAAAATACCAACAAATTTTAAATTCCATGCGCTTGAAATTAAGGACTGCACCATATTGAAAGATAAAGTATTGCACGGAGGTTTTCATACTGAGGTTTCCATGATACCAACTTGAGCAGAACCACATTCTTCTACAATCGTTGTATCTGTCAATGTTTCTCGCCGCATACTCCATGGATTAAACACATCCGAATCCGACACATTTGACAGCGGACTTACTGGTTCGTCACAAGATCCGTTTGATGTCCGAGAACCTCTATGGTCTTTTTCTGTATTATTACAAATATCTACATTACTAAACTTTTGTTCTAATTTGGCTTCATTTGCATATTTAATACTAGGATACACAGAAAATGTCACATTATCATTTATAATTTGATTTCTCGTATGGTCTCCTGTCTCATCTATTAATTCAGTATTTGAGACAGAAAAACTGGTTGAAGGTGATATACTACTACTTTTAGAATCAATGTTAGAAAAGCGTCTATTTCGCCGAACTGGGAAAGTATTGTTCAAGTTAAACTGAAAATCACTTTCCACTGAGCCTTCTCGTGAGCGACCCGTGTAAGGACTACCCGTATCGTACATTTCAAACTGAAGTTTTTGAGCTACCGCCTCCGGAAAAAACACACTTCTAGATCGCGGACCGTATGCGGAGAACGAGTACCTGTTCGTGTTGTGAGATTTTTTCGTCTGTGATCCGTATATTGATTCCTGGTGAAGTTTTTCAGCTGCCTTTCTCAGTAACACTGGTGATGAAGGGAGGGACTGACTTTTACGATGAATCACTTTAGAGTTTCTCCTGTACTGCGCTGTGTTGACCACGCTCGGCGTACATGGAGGTGTACACGGCGATGACGGTGACGGGAGATCAAATATAATATCTCCGCCGTCCGCGAATGATTTCCCCACAAGTTTATGACCGACCCTGAACCCCTCTAGTTTAGTGAAGGGGTTAGAATCGTATGGCAGGTAGAATGGATCGTCACGACTCATGGCCTCAGCTACAAGTACAGGTGTCGCGATTGGTTCATCAAACACACCCTCGTCCTCGTACTCGTCACCATTAGCCTGCAGGATGTTGTCTTCGGATCGGGAACGCTTGTAACTGCTGCCATCTACAAACAGAAATGTGAAATGCTTTACCTTTTATCAAATTATTTGTATGAAAGCAATCTCAAGGGATTCAATTACAATTTAATTATTGATAGATGAAGTTTAAGTCACATTCAACAACTATATCAATACTGTAAACCAGGATAAGTTCGCGTCAAGAAATGTTCGCGTTTTCCTGCACTCGGGCTTGCTCGCGGCGTTTTACTTTCGCGGATCAATGCTGTCCGCGAATTGCGCGAAACAAAACACGCTATGGGGCAATTGAAGAATTTGTATGTTGAATGATATGGGGAATCGGATAATTACATATTGAATTATAACTGTATTTACGATATTTTAGTCGCCATTGACAGTTTGGTCGAAGTAAGTTTCAATCGACCCATTGTTTTATTTCACACTTTATAGTATACTGGATTACAGTTTGTAACACAATGCATAAAATTTGAGTGTTACTTTAACTTCACACCTATTTACCTATAGCGTCGAGAAGCAATAATGACAGTTTTATTCAATATCATTGAAGGGCGATTCAAACCTTGTAGCTGTGGCTAATTTCAAACTACAGTTGCAAGGTTTTATACGTCAATCAACGTTTGTTATCATACTCGGCATTCAAATGCCAAACGACCCCTTTTCTCAATTTCAGGCAAGTATATCTAGTTGAATAAGTTGGTTTTTCTTTCAATGTCGTGTTTTTCAATAAGTCACAATATCTATGTATTTTTGGATAAAAACGAAAATAGTTTGAAATAAAGAAAACTTTTCACTTACATCCTGTTATGAAAAAACTATTTTTCTTGTTTACATAGTAAGTAAGTAAGTAAGTAAATTTTAATTATTATAGTGACATGTGTTGTATACATAATATTTAACAGTACAGAAAAACAATGAAATAAGAAAAACACCCGGCCCAATGGGCCTATATGTCACCTTGAGAAGTCATGTATTTAGCTGTGAGTGACAGTTTATGAGTCTTTATGGATCAGTATAAACGGTGGCGGGTGCAGAGGCCATGTTTTCTCCTTCTCTTTTGGAAGAGAAGATGAAAGCTAGTCCCGGCTCCCGCAACCTCCATAATGAGGGTCGGTCGTGTGAGATCGACATCCGACTCTTCCACGAAATGAAATAGGACAAGAGGACCATGATGGTCCTTAATCGCTCACCTGAACTGAGATTCACAAGGTGAGAAATGATAGCATCCTGTCCCATGACATCCAAAAGAGCATTATATTTTTCAATAGTCTTCATCCTTGTGACTAGACAAACACTCTGAACATGTTTCATGAAGATAGGACAAAAATTGTAGCATCTACATTACCAAAAAGGATTTTGTCTTTAAGGCCCCTTTTCCATGACATCCAACAGAACATTCCCACTGTCAATAGGCTTAATCCTTGTGACTAGAGAAATGATCTGACTAAATTTCATGAATATTGAGCCAAAATTATTGTCTCTATACCGCTAACAAGGATTTTGTCATTAAGGCCCCTTTTCCCATGCTATCCCATAGAACATTCCTATTTTCCTCAGAGTTCATCGGTGTGACTAGACAAACACAAGTTTCATGAAGATTGGACCAAAATTTTTGCCTCTAACAAGGATTTTGTCATTAAGGCCCCTTTTCCCATGATATCGACTGGAACATTCTAATTTCTTATAGGGTTTATCCTTGTGACTAAAACAAACATTCTCTTAGCTTCATGAAGACTAGGCCAAAACTGTTACTTCTAGAGCGTTAACAAGATTTTGTCATAAAGGCCCCTTTTCCCATGATATCAAAATGGAACATTCAGATTGTTGATAAGCTTTATCATTGTGATTAGACAAATATTCTGATCAATTTTAACAAAGATTAGGCCAAAATTATGGCCTCTAAAGTGCCAAAACAGATTTTGTCATTATGGCCCCTTTTCCCGTGGTATCCAAAGGAATATTCAATATTCCAATTCTCTGTGACTACACAAACATTCTGGCCAATTTTTATGAACATTGGGCCAAAATTGTAGCCTGTACAATGCTAACAAGAATTTTGTCTTTCAGGCCCCTTTTCCCATGATATCAATGAGAAGGTTCCAATTATCAACAGAGTTCACCCCATATAAACCCCAAGAATAAACAACATATAGGGCCCTATGAAAAAATTCCGTTTTGAGATGAAAAGGTTTTCCAAGTCAAAGATCAAAATGTTAGAGATCTAACTCTTAACCCCTATATAAACCCCAAGAATCAACAACACAGGGCCCTTTTTTCCATTGCAAAATAATTAATTCTATAATGATTTGGTAAAGAGTTAAAGATTATATTAGTTGCAAAATAGAAGCAAGTCTGATTATAAATCCAAAGACTAGAGATTCAAATAGGAGAGGTTAAGGGATTTCTAAATTGCAAAATATCTTTCAATGTTTATCAAACCCTGTGATGTGGGTATTCATTTGAATGATTTAATCAAAACTATTTAAATGAGTACCAACAACAAAGGATAGCTTAAATAACAAATAGAATGTATTTACCCCCTTTTACATGCAGCTCCCCATTCTGGCGGAGTTTGTGTAAACAATTCCGGTCTTTTGTTTATTTAATAGGATTAGACATTTCCCCAGTGGGGGATCAAAACCTCATAACTCCAGCTTTGTCAAGCTGTAGTTACGAGGTTTTGACTCCCACTAACCATATGTTACCTGTTTGATTTTTTAAAGAATTTTCTTAGGATTTCTAAAGTCTGACACTGCCACACCCACATTTTTTGACAAATCTTAAAATTTGTGGACAAATTACCAAAAGAGTCACTAAAAGAACATTCCTGCCAAGTTTGGTTCAAATTGGCCCAATGGTTGATTTTTAAAGAATTTTCTTAAGATTTATAAGCCCCGCCCTGCCACGCCCACATTCTTTGACGAATCAGAAATTTGTGAACAAGTTTTGAAAAGGGTCACCTCAGGAACATTCCTGCCAAGTTTGGTCAGAATTGGCCAAATGGTTCTGGAGGAGAAGATGTTTAAAGAAATTGTGGATAGACGGACGGACAGACGGACGGACAGACGGACGGACGACGGACGGTGAGCGACCACAATAGCTCACCTTGAGCACTTTGTGCTCAGGTGAGCTAAAAAGTCATGATATCTCTACCGACAACCATATCTAAGACTATATAAAGTGTATGACATTACATAAATGGATAAATATCAAACAATAGAATATAGCATCAAGTGATATAAATAATAAGTTTTGTGTAACGACTATATTTTTATTTCGGAAAGGGTTAACCCTTTTCTAAGCAAGTCCTGGTTTTGAAGTCTGTGGGGGATAAAGTGTCAGGATTGTAGGCCTATTGATGTAATAGGAGAAATTGCTGATAGACAGCATTTTGTCCTCTTACATCAACATCCTATGTGGTGTACTAAAACTTTAACTCCATGTTCATTGATCAATGTTTTGTCGTATTAAAGTCATTTCCGATTTAAAAGAGTTTAAATTTCTGATGCTTAAAAAATTTACGGTGTACAAGATATTAGAACGGATCATGATAATAAGTACTGCAGACGATCTGAATAAATCCAAAATAGACTGGAGGGTTTAAGCGACTTATCAACAGGGCGCGATTTATTCCAGTTAAACGTGATGTAATTTCGGACAACAATAGTTTTTCCTATGTGTTGTTACAAAAACTCGTAACCGCGGCCTGACTCAAGCCGTAGTTACGAGACTTTATAACGCCACCGACCGTTTATCAGAAGGTAACGGTTAACCAAGTTTATTTTTAGCACAAAATTATTGCTATTTAACAAATTATACACATGTTTGGGTTAATCACCAGCATTTGCTTCTTCTCACAATTTAAGGAACGGATTAATTGGATTTTGATATTATCGCAAATTTGCGATAATTCCACTCGCCCAACTAGTTCCTTTGGTACAAAAGTTCACGCCGTTTCGTAAATGCTTTAATTAAAAACCTGGCAGTTTTCCTGGGGTTGTTTTTCATGATTAGTAAAAATTTCTGTTTTGTGTCCAAGCGTTTAAATGCGTTGTCATTAAAATAGTTCGATAGTATGTTATTTCTTTCAATTGCATAAACATTGCAGTCTATAAGGAAATGTTCCTCGTTCTCAACTTCTCCTGAATTACACAATGTGCATAGACGGGTGTTCTGGGGTTCCCCTACGTAGCGGCCGGTCTCTATCCTTAACGGCAGAATCCCACAGCGGAATTGTGCCAATATGGAGCGTTCGTTTCTAGCCAAATTCAATATGTAATAGTAACAAATACGTCTAGTGTAAATAAAACATCTCCCCAAAGGTTTTGCCGAAACAAAAACTATCAGAGAGATTAAAGTTCGCGTTTTTATTGAAATTAGCCTTTTCGCGGCGTTTTAGGTTCGCGGATCACACCCACCCGCGAAAGACGCTAACTTAAAAAGCGAGAAATAATTTCCTGGTTTACAGTATTGGGAAAGAAGATTTAAAAGTCTCATTCAACTAACTTTAATGACAAGAGAAACAACAACAAAGGTTTTCCCGAACAAGCCCTAGTTTAGACAATCCTATAGGATGTTCCAGTCGAAACTAAAAAGAAAAGAAAATCCTGACAACTAGCATTTTCTCTCTTTTTTTTCAATAATTTCTATGATTCTAACTGAAGATTTCCTCATTTTTTAATGTATATTTTGTAATCTGCAGCAATTGGCCAATGCAAAATTTTGCAATAGACTGCTTTCCACTGCCATGGTCATATTTCAGTGGCTGGAGTACCTTACCATAGATTTTTACTGGTTCTCTCACTAGAACTACAACAACAACCTTTCTGAGCCTCCAGCTGCTCGCCCACATAGGTCTTCCCTTATCCATCCATTAGTTGGAGGCAAACATCAGACAGGAATTAAACTCAAGACCTCATGAGTGAGAGTTGGATGTGCTAGCAAATGTGTTATGTCCTCGGTCTAATGGAATTTCGGATATTTAAAGTACAATACTCATACAAGAGCTTCGCAGAGCGTCGCATATACGCCCGAGAGGGGCTTGTCAGTAAAATTGGCCATTTTTTTTTCAATTCAAGGGCAGATAATTCAAACATGAAAAATTTTGTTTGCACAACAAGACACTATAGAGTTTCATTGTGGCTAGTTTGATTAAATTCTGGTTGAAATTGTAGGACTTGCGCACAGGATAAAATGGGCATTTTTGAGAAAATTGGCATTTTTCCTTAAATTCAAGGGCAGATAATTCAAGAATGAAAACAGTTATCTAAATTCTGTAAGCGGTGTGCACAACTAAACACCAAGGAAATTCATTTTGGCAAGTTTGATCAAATTCTGATCAAAACTGTAGGAGGGGTTGCGCACACAAGAAAATAGGCATTTTTTCAATTCAAGGGCAGATAATTCAAAAACAAAAAGTTATCTGAATTCCGTAAGCGGTGTGCAAAACTAGACACCATGGAGATTCATTGAGGCAAGTTTGATCAAATTCCAATCAAAACTGTAGGAGTTACGCACACAAGAAATTGCTAATGGACAGACAGACGGACGGACGAGTGGGGGCATAACATAATACGACCCTTCGGGCGTATAAAAAGTATGAAATATGTCATCGAGAAAAAAAGTAAGCTCTCTTAAAATCTTTACTATTTGTAAATTTTGCATGTATACCTTAGAATGACTTTTGTGTTACCGATAGATTTTTGTCTCTACATTCTTTATCAACTCACTTTAAATATCATTACAAAACTTTTTTGAAAAATTGTAAGATTTAAAATCATTGAAACCAATCTATTCTAAAACCGTTCACAGTCTGGGTGACAAAGCAAGACACTATGTTTAATTACCTGTAGAATTTCGTCTCTCCATTCCGTCTCTACTAACATTATCATTACGGAGGTTTTCAAACATCTGTAGTGTAATACTCTCCAACTCAGAAAACATGGGTCGCTTAGTGTGGTCAATCTGTGGGTAAATAAAGTAAACAAATTTTCAAACATTAATTCCATAACACTATCTAAAACTAGAAAGCCCTGAAGGGCTTGAGTCGCTCCACAGGCCTGGATTTCTTGTAATATCAAATCCAAGTTTTGACTAGATTCTTCAATACTTGTTGTTCTTAGAGCAAAAACAAAGTAAAAAGGAGTGATCATGTGGTCAAAGCGAAAAGAAGGTAAATGATTGACTAATAATTTGGCAATGGGTGATAATAAAGTTGAAAACTGTAATTTTGCCAAATTCAAGAGCACATAATTCAGCGCATGAGTTTATAATCAAGCTGAAAAGTAAGCTCATGCAAGATCTTACGGTCACTATCATTCTGTCAAAATTTTGTCTATATTAGTCTACATTCATGGCCGCAAGAGTGAAAACAGTGCTGAAAATTTGTCTATGTCAAGGGCACATAACTCAGATTATAACATTGAGATCATCCTGAAAATTACACATACCCAAGATCTTGTTGTCATCAAGATACTTTCCAAATATCATCTTGATTGGTTATCATTTATGGTTGTTGGAGTGAAAACAAAGTCGAAAATTGCAATTTTATCAAATTCAAGGGCGCATAACTCTTGATGTAATATTCCAATCAAGATGAAAATTACACCCAGGCAGAATATAATGCTTACATACATTCTATTACAGTTTTGTCTTGATTGGTTGTTATTTGTAGATTTTAGAGTAAAAATAAAGTCAAAAACAGCTATTTTTGACATTCAAGGGCAGATAACTCAGGTTATTCTAGTTCAATATATATTCTTTGAAGGAATCTGAGAAAGGGTCACCCAAGGATCATTCCTGTGAAGTTTGGTTGAAATCCATCCAGTTGTTTTTGAGAAAAAGAATTTTAAAGAAAAAGTCTACGGACGCACAGAGGGACGCACAGACAGACGCACGGACACACTGCCATGACAATAGCCCGCTGGCCTGAAAGGCCAGTGGAGCTAATTATAAAATTTTCATTAAACAAAATAAAAGATATGAAAAGTATAAGTTCTCTATGTAAATGTGGACTCCTAATGGAAATCAGACCCAGTACCTCTCTATCCCTAAGCGAACACTTTATACCCTGTCACAATTAAACCTAGCTTGTATGGAGAGATAGTGCCCCTTATAATACACACGGCTACATCTATGTCACAGCAAAAGCATAGTAAACATTAACAGAAAGAAAGAAAATGTTTACTTTCAGAATTTCCTTCTCTCTCCTAATTGTATATAGACTTTAGTTTTGGCATCTCCAGCAACAATAGTTTGGGAAAACATCGAGAGACAAGAAGTAATTACTGACAGTCAGCAATTTCTCCTTTTCACCCAAAATTTGTACCCAGTATATAATATCAATCAGAATTTTAAATTTTCATTGATATTCATTTTAGTATCTATAAGTTCATTTCAATTTGTATCACTCAAACATTTCGCCATTTGGAAAAGGGTAAATTTCATATGTCTTTTTAGGAACATTTATTTCACAAATCCCACGTAGGGGCTTTCAACTAGTACTGTATATAATTCAAAATTTAAGGTAATGAGATTCGTGCATCGTTGCAATTATTCGGGCGACATCAAAAACATTTGGCAGTGGAACTTTCCACCTCCCAATGTTTATGAATGCGCCCAAATAAGTTCGGATAGGTAACGAGGACGCTCGGGAAAAATCCAATGTTTTATGAATCTCAAAATGGCCACATTACAGGTATTCTACCTTGATGAGAAACAAAATAAAGAACTTTTTACCTGACAGCATCTGAAGGCCAGACGTAGGAAATCTAGTGGACAGTATTCTACTATCTCACTGAAAGACTTGTAATCTATACCAAAATTCTGAAGAAGAAAAGATGTGTTTGTAATACAACAGTACCCCTGAAACAGCAACATTACAAAAATGTGACCCTGAAATTTGATCTTGAACTAAAAGATTAACCTTAGTTTCAAAGGATTGGTTTATTGGTGTTTTACACTTTTTTCAACTACTATGGTCATATCGCGGCGGCTGGAGCACCTAACCATGGATTCCTGGTATTTCTCTCACCAGTACTATCACAACACCCTAACCGAGCCTCCAGCTGCTCCCCCACATAGGTTCACGATATCAAACCATTTATGGGTGACATTTTGTCAGAAAGGGTATTTGCAGCGACCGGGTATCGAATGAGGCAGATGTGCCACAAACTGCGCCATGGCCACGAAGGAAAGGAAAGGCTTCATCAAAAGGAACATGCATCAAGGAACATGAACTCAACAGAACTTTCTGTATCTCAATAAGATTGAAATCCAGACTTCACTATAGCTCTTTCTTGTTAGACCTATCAATTGAATCACATACCTGTGTCCTGGGCATCTCATCCGGGTCTGAAGATATTCTGGCTGTTATCTCACAACATATCACACCAAATGAGAACACATCAGCCTGAATTACAGAGAAGAAATTCAAAGTTAAATAACATTCATCTTGCAATACCGTTCAAGAGGTTAAAGAGGCAAAAGTTTAGACTTGTCCAAATTCAAAGCTGTTGCTGATGACTATTTCAAGTGAATGGTGACATTTTTGGTCTAGGAAGAAAGCATTGTGGGGAAATAAAGAAATTGCTTATCACAAGTAGTTTCTTTATATTCCAAAATGTTTTCCAAAGCTTTATCTTGTAGGGGGTGAAAAGTGTGACCATGTTGCAATGGATTAAGCACATACCGTATTTCACCTAATAGACGTGCCCCGGCGCGATGCAAAACGCCATGGAGGCGCGTTTATTTCGTACCACTTTTACTGAATTTTACAGTGCTTCGCTGAATGTAGAAAATCAACCTTCCGTAAATTATTGATCAAGATATGTTACTTTATCAGTAGATGACGTTGTATCTTATAAATACACACCGGGTACATGTATAAATAGGCGGAGACGAAGCGACGTAACTGTCATCCAGTCTACAGTTACCTGCCAGTCTAGTCCTTTGTCTTGAAAAGGCGGGTGTGTTCTACTGTCGTTTTCGGAATGTTTTGATTTCTTCTTCTTCTTCACTTTACAAAATAATAAAACATACTTCCCATGGTATCTGTCCATATTCATTAATTCATTTTCGGCAAAAATGATTTATTTTTCATTTGTGTGCGTACTATCAATTCGCTTTCCACTTCTTAATTTACAAATCAAACGCGACCTCTTACGGGGCTTTGAAATAAACTGCATAAACGGTCACTCTGCAAGGGGAATGATAAAGGAAAGTTTATCAATGCTCGTACTGGGGCCGGATGAATTTCAATTCTACCTAGAGAGGGATAACCATAATTGAATTATTCAATCAATTACCCGAGCCGTATACCCTATTATAAGACGCTTTACTTGTTGAGATAAAGCGTTTTTCCACAAGTATGATCATCACAAAGATGAAGTTTGGTGGAGTTTGAGTTTGGAATTTGTCATTACCGTCTACTCTACGGTCTACTCTACAGTCAAGGTAAGGTCGGGTGAAGGTGGGAGGGGTGTCCCATGGCTTCCGAGATTGTAAATATAGTGGGGGCGCGTCTATTAGGGAGGGCGCGTCTATAAGGTGAAATATGGTATGTATACAATTTATTTCATATATCTGCTTCCAACAATGTTGTATCGAACCATCAATATTTCAAACAGAAATTTCAAATAAAGATAGTCTAAGCAGGTAGTGGTGAATTTCTTTTGTAATCAAACATTTTCAATCGAATGATTCCCAAGGAATAAATATTTAGGAACAAGGTGTCAAACTGTCACAAGATACGCCCGTAACACTGCTTTATGTCTACAGGGGGAGCGGGTTGGTAAAAGTTTCATGGTCCTAGCTATTATACTTTTCGAGATATGCCCTGGACGATTCAAGTATGAAAAAAACAAAGGGCAATAACTCAAAAAATAGGCCAGGTAGAGTTATGGTTCTTGCGCACTGCACTCCCCCTTGGTGAGATCTATACACCCATGAAGTTTCATGATCCTAGCTATTATACTTTTAGAGATATACTCCTGACAAGATTCAAGTATGAAAAACAACAAAGGGCAATAACTCAAACAAGAGGACCATGATGGTCCTATATCGCTCACCTGAACCTAAATGATATGAGCAACACTTTTGTTCAATTCAATTAATATTTATTAATTTAAGACTGAAAAAGAACTTATGGTCAATAAGGTTGTGAAAATCTAACTCGTCCAAGATCTAAATTATGGTGCCAAACATTGTACAGGGCTCCAGATAAGAGGGGGTGGTGACTTTTCAAACTGCAATAATGCTGTCAGTGATCATCCAACCCTATGTTGTAGGTACATGTACTCATTTGTATCGTCTCGTCGAGACGATTCAAATGAGTACCCACAACATAGGATTTGAATTCGAAAAAACAATGTTAGTATGTCTTCACCTCCACTTATCTGTAGCCCTGATTGTATCCAAGTTTTGTCTTGATTGATAAATAATTGTAGATTCTAGAGTATAAACAAGGTCGAAAACAGCCGAAAACAACAATTTTGTCAATTTCAAGGGCACAAAACGCTCGACTTTCTGATCAGATCTGACTGAAAATCAATCTCATATGAGATCTTATGGTTCCCAACATTGTGTCCAAGTTTTGTATAGATTGATCAATAATTGTAGATTCTAGAATGTAAACAAGGTCGAAACCAGCCGAAAAATGGCAATTTTGTCAAATTCAAGGGCACATAACTCTCAACATTCTTGTCAGATCAGACTGAAAATCAAACTCATCTGAGATCTTAAAGTTCCCAACATTGTGTCCAAGTTTTGTCTTGATTGACCCTTTCCCACACATTGGCGCTTTTGGATGCCCCACAAAATAAAGGCTTTGGAAAACATTGTGACAAACAATTTCTTCATTACCCACAATGTTTTCTACCAAGAAAGACCAAAAAATGTTAAATTTTGTTCAATGGAACTTGTCGTCTGCAACACCTATGATTTTGGACTAGGCTAAAATTTTGTTGTTTGGTAATGGGTTAATAAGAGTGTAAATCTATTTATATCCTCTATCAAACTAGATAACTCTACTTATACTGAAGTAGTAGTGTCAGAGTTCCTTCCCTTAGAATCTATTTATATCCTCTATCAAACTAGATAACTCTACTTATACTGAAGAGAAGTAGTGTCAGACTTCCTTCCCTTATATTAACTCTTTTTTGAATACAGCAAAAAAGTGGCAATTTTGCCCAATTCAAGGGCACATAACTCTCATCTTTCTGGTCAGATCAGACTGAAAATTGACCTCATCCAAGATCTTATGGTCTCCAACATAATGTCCAAGTTTTGTCTTGATTGATCAATAATTGTAGATGCTAGAGTGTAAACAAACTTAAAAACAGCATTTTTTGACATTCAAGGGCAGATAACTCCGCACTTTCTGGTCCGATCAGGCCCATAATCGAACTTGTTCGAGAACTTATGGTCGTACTTGTTTTGGCCAAGTTTGATCAAGATTGAGTAACTTTTGTGGATGCTAGAGTGTAAACACCCCAAATGTTGACGGACGGACGGACGGACGGACGGACGGACGGACGACGGACAAAAAGTGACCACAATAACTCACCTCGAGCACTTCGTGCTCAGGTGAGCTAAAAATAAGCCAGGTAGAGTTATGGTTCTTGTGCACTGCACTCCCCCTTGGTGAGATCTATACACCCATGAAGTTTCATGATCCTAGCTATTATACTTTTAGAGATATACTCCGGACAAGATTCAAGTATGAAAAACAAAAAAGGGCAATAACTCAAAAAATAAGTCAGGTAGAGTTATGGTTCCTGTACACTGCACTCCCCCATGGTGAGATCTATACACCCATGAAGTTTCATGATCCTAGCTATTATACTTTTAGAGATATACTCCGGACAAGATTCAAGTATGAAAAACAACAAAGGGCAATAACTCAAAAAAGAAGTTAGGTAGAGTTATGGTTCTTGTGCACTGCACTCCCCCTTGGTGAGATCTATACACCCATGAAGTTTCATGATCCTAGCTATTATACTTTTAGAGATATACTCCGGACAAGATTCAAGTATGAAAAACAACAAAGGGCAATAACTCAAAAAAAAGCCAGGTAGAGTTATGGTTCTTGTACACTGCACTCCCCCTTGGTGAGATCTATACACCCATGAAGTTTCATGATCCTAGCTATTATACTTTTAGAGATATACTCCGGACAAGATTCAAGTTTGAAAAACAACAAAGGGCAATAACTCAAAAAATAAGCCAGGTAGAGTTATGGTTCTTGTGCACTGCACTCCGTAATGATGAGAAGAATATAACTGCCAAGTTTAAAGTCAATCGGACTTAAGGTGACAGAGTTATGCTCCGGACAAAGAAGTGGACGCCGCCGGGCGTCCGGACGCCCGGACGCCCGGACGCCGGACATCACGGGTGATCCCATAATACGTCCCGTCTTCGACGGGCGTATAAAAATAGCACCATTTGGTCTAATAAAGTCAATAATTGAATTCATCTTAGAACTTATGCCACACTTGTTTTGACAAAGATTGGCCAAGGTTGGCTAATGTTTTGGATGCTACAGTGCAAACATCAAAATGTGGAAGTACAGATAAATTGACTGACAAACAACCTTCATTACATTTAGGAACTTAAGAAAGACGACTGGGTCCTATATAAACTGAACTTGGGGACAGGTTGACCTTATTCTTGATTGGCCTAAAATCCAATATCTCCCCCCCCCCCAATCTACGGTATTCTACTAGCCAGTTCATTATAGTTACTTCAGGGGCCATCCAGAATGGGGAACCAACTGTAGATAACTTGTGTAAAGTATAACACCTTTATAGCTTTTGATTCTATCATGTTTCAAGATCAGACTGTACATAAGCACAGAGTAAGACTGATCAGGACCCATGCTCCTCTCTTACAGTGGAAACAAGTCTAAAATATGCTACAAGAGAACAACATGGATCTTGATCAGACTGTGTGTATATGTTCTGTGCAAAGTAAGAATTAGTACAATTCCGGAATTGTCCTGCACAAAGTAGGAATTCTTACTTTGTCGGGCGAAGTAAGAATTCCTAAATTGCGCGGACAATTCTAGAATTGGCCATGCGCAAAGTAAGAATCGGGACAAATTAAGAATTGATTATCGATTTTTACTGCCTGCGCAATGTAAGAATGGTAGGTACAAAGTAAGAATATTTCATCTCTTACAATAAATATTTGCGTATTTGTAATTGGAAAATATTTGAATGCATATTATTAAATAGTTTTTAGCGATTAAATGCATGTAATGAATGACGAATGTACATGTATGTTGAGGAGACAATTCCGTTTTATAGTCATAGATCTATCTGATGTAAATCATAAAGGCTGTGGCAAACTACTCGTATAAAGATTGAGAAGTTTGCGATAGCATTGTTGCACAATTTAATCCGTAGATTGTTATTAGAATTTTTAAACCCTTACCCCCAAGTTTGATGTCCCTTAAATAAAGAACCTGAAAGAACTTTGAGGCAAAAGACAAAAGTGCCAGTATCTTTTTCTTTTCTTCACTATATTGTACATTATCAATATTTAATTTTTTGACGGAAGAAAAATATAGGTTTAGCAATAACCAAAACAATGCAAAATACAAAGACCAAGCAAAGGGAAGAAATGTACGTTATAAATACGATTGATTTATTTTATTTAACAAGAGCTGTCCGAAGACAGCGCGCTCGACTTTCTAAGTTGCTTAGTATAAAGGGGGCATAACTCCAAATAGAGTGGTCCCAGGGTCATGGGCCCTCATAGTAAGGTAGAGGGTGTGATGGTGAATAAGTATACCAAGTTTGGGTTAAATCCCTTTGATAGTATGGAAGTTATTGATGAAAAAACTTTAACCTTAGTTGCAACGCCAACGCCGACGCCAACGCCAATGCCCGGGTGACAGTATAAGCTCTCATTTTCTTCGAAAAATCGAGCTAAAAACTATTGTGTTCACTAAAATGCACCCGATTCAATATTCTTACTTTGGCCAAAAATTCTTACTTTGCGCACAGGACAAAGTAGGAATGCAAATATGCGATTTTCGAGCCCTGCGCCATTTTAGAATTGTCCGGTACAATTCCGGAATCGGCGGACAAAGTAAGAATTCTTACTTTGTGCAGGACAATTCTAGAATTGTACTAATTCCTACTTTGCGCAGAACATATACACAGGCTGATCTGGATCCATGTTGTTCTCAAATGCCATAAAGGATCATTGTTATATCGCCATATAAATCTATTGTACTCACCAGTTCATTATAGTAGTTACCATTGATCACTTCAGGAGCCATCCAGAATGGGGAACCAACTGTAGATAACTTCTTACCACTTCTGTAATATACAGATAAACATCTTTAAATACCTTCCATTGAAACATTATTTTAGACAAAACTAGAACTGTCGCAAAGCGGACAAATACCCCCCACTAGCGTGTTGTCACTGAAAAAGTGCTAAAGTTCAAAGTGGCATAACTCTGAAACTACTGCCTGGATCAAGATGAAAATTGCAGGTGCACAACTTCATATGATAGGAAACAACCTGCTAAAATTTCAGCAAAATCGGTCAAAAACTGTGGGAAGAGAAGAGGACACAAAATTATGTCCACGGACGGACGGACAGACAGACGGACAGACGGACGGACAACCTGAATCCAGTATACCCCCCCATAACTTTGTTGTGGGGGGTATAACAAAAATCATTTCATCTCAACCCCATCATAAACCCACACCATTGTTTGATGGGACAGTAATTTCGAAACGATTGAGGGAAAAGAGGAAATATTGATATCTAGCACTTTCTCTTTTTCACTCAAAGATTTTGTTTGTATGAAATGTAGATTTCCTTTCTTCAGTGGTATTCGTTTTGTCTTCTGTGCTGATAATAAGTATTTGTTCCGATTACATCAATATTTTCTGTGCTTTATTATACATAAATACTACCTTCATCAAATTCCTTTTTGTCGTCTTCTTAATCTACATTCGAACTTTAGAAATTTAACTGGTTTAAAATTTCACCATTTGAGAAAGGTTTAAAATGCATTTGCAATGAAGCCAGGTGAATTTGATCATTCTGCAAGACATCAAATAAAATGTAAAAATGATGATGCACTGCAGAACTGATATTGTAATCCTGGTAGAATCAAAAGTAAACAGTTTAATAAGAGCGCGAAGGATGATCTTTACAACAGCTGCTTAGAGTAATTATGCATGAAAAATAACAGGTACTTCCTCTTATATTGTTTAGTTTCAAGCAAAAAATGGCTTTCATTTCAAAGTCATTACGCAACAAACAAGAGCTGTCTGAAGACAGCGCGCTCGACTTTCTAAGTTGCTTAGTATAAAGGGGGCATGACTCCAAATATAGTGGAGCCAGGGTCATGGGCCCTGGTAGTAAGGTAGAAGGTGTGATGGTGAATAAGTATTCCAAGTTTGGGTTGAATCCCTTTTGATAGTATGGAAGTTATTAAGTTATTGATGTTTGAAAAAACTTTAACCTTGGTTGCAACGCCAACGCCAACGCCGACGCACGGGTGACAGTATAAGCTCTCATTTTCTTCGAAAAGTCGAGCTAAAAGGTTATCAAAGTTTCAAATACACTATTTATATTGTCGCTTTTTGGTGTTTTTTTCATCAAGAGCTGCTTGGAGTGATACATATACAACCAAAGGGTATTTTGTTAGTGAAATGGGACTTGGGCAATACATCTATTTCAAAGCAATACCATCATGAAATGCTGATTTTTAATCAATTCATTGCACCCAAACAGATGTCTAGTTGTCTAGAATATCTATCCTGTTCTTTAACCCTTTCCCACACAAGACCGGGTTTTGACATCCCTAATAGAAAAGGCTTGGGAAAACATTGAAACAAAAGAAGAAACTGCTGATAATCAGCAGTTTCTCCTTTTGTTTCAATATTTTCTATGCCATATTTTACACAAATCCTATCATTTATAACATCCATTTTGTCATTTGTTACAGTTTTTGAAGTATATCACCCTTGAATTTTGTTGTTTGGGAAAGGGTTAACCAGAGCTGTCCCCAGATACACAGGTTATACTTAGACAACTGCCTGCTAAAAAGTCAATCTGACAAAATGTCATTCTTTTTGTACGAGTAGGTTTAGCAGATGGCATAGATATCACAATTTTAAAACAGCTGTTGTCAACAAATTGAAGGTGACATCTTTTTTCCATCTTAACATGCTATGTTCAGAAGATGTGACACACTTTCTTGTTCTCTTGAGATGAGTAAGTAATTAACCCTTACCCAAAATACAAAATTAATGAGAGGTTTAAATGTGAAGGCTGAAGCTATTGCAGAGGTCAAAATAATTGTAACAAAAGAGGAAAACTCTTCTATGTGTACGAAAACACTAATGAGTACGGAGAAAATGTTGATTTACAGCATTTTCTGTCAAATATTTGTCAAAGCCATTTCTACTATGGTTGTCAAAACTAGGTCTGGTTTGGTAAATGGTCCCACTACTCTTGTTAGTCGATTTTTTGACAAATATAAACTAGAACTGTCGCAAAGCGGACAAATAGCCCCCACTAGCGCCTTGTCACTTTGTGACCTTGACCATTTACCTTCATGACCCCAAAACAATAGGGCACCTCCTTGGGTCATGGACAACAACTGAGTAAAGTTTCATGATCCTAGGTCAACGGGTTCTTGACTTAGAGCACGGAAACGGATTTTAAACCAAGTCTGATTGTGGCTTGACCTTTGACCTTCATCATCATCATCATCATCATCATCATCATCATCATCATCATCATCATCATCATCATCATCATCATCATCATCATCATCATCATCATCATCATCATCATCATCATCCTGTTTATATTATCCAGGCCTTCGATTAGTCCTCTGGTGAGGGTAGGGCCTGGCTGCCCAGTCTGGAACGGAGTCGTCCTCTCCACGTCTGACGGTCTAGGGGGTTTACGTTGGTTAGTCCAGCAATCTCGTCGTCTCGCCGGACAACTTCTTCCCATGTTAGCTTGGGTCTGCCACGAATTCAATTTGCCTGAATGTTTAGGGATCTCACATTGGTCAGACAGCCAGTGTTTCTTTCTACTTGACCTAGCCATCTCAATCTGTTTGCCCTCAGGATTCTGGAGAGGTCCTGGATACCCATTTGCGAGAGTAGGCTTTCGAGAGACACCTTGTCTTCAGGCTTGATGCCGCAGATCCACCTGATCATGGCCTTGTCATTTCGCATCAGTATCTTTTGGGTACCCGATGTTATAGCCCATGTCTCTAAACCGTATAGCATCATGGGACGAATGTAGCTGGAGTACAGTCTGCCTCTGGTTCTGATTGGGAGATTCCTGCTTGTGAGTATTGGAAGGAGTTCCCTGTACTTTTTCCATGCTGACCTGCACCTTGTTGTAGCAGCCAGTTCGCAGCCACCTCCAGCTGACAGGGTGTCACCCAAGTAACAAAAGCTTTGTACAACTTCTAAATTCTCCTGACCAATGGATACTTCTGTTACCGTTCTGCCGACATTTGGTGTTACATAACCAGTGCATCGATGGCATTTGTAGTTCGGGTTTTAGCGTACCTTTAATTCCACTACATTTCTTGTGGACCCATTGGGAGCAGCTAGAGCAGAGTATAGAGTTTTGACCTGTGCCACTCATGCATATGGCACATGGGTACTTTCCTGACTTTGATATAGGCAGTTCTGCTGGGCTAGATATCATCACCTTCGTCTTACTCGTGTTAACCTTCATGACCCCAAAATAATAGGGCACCTCCTTGGGTCATAGGCAACAACTGTGTAAAGTTTCATGATCCTAGGTCAACTGGTTCTTGACTTAGAGCATGGAAACGGATTTTAAACAAAGTCTGATTGTGACCTTGACCTTTGACCTTCATGACCCCAAAACAATAGGGCACCTCCTTGGATCATGAACAACAACTATATGAAGTTTCATGATCCTAGGTCAACCAGTTCTTGACTTAGAGCACGGAAACAGATTTTAAACAAAGTCCAATTGTGACCTTGACCTTTGACCTTCATGAGCCCAAAACAATAGGGCACCTCCTTGGATTATGGGCAACAACTGTGTGAAGTTTCATGATCCTAGGTCAACTGGTTCTTGACTTAGAGCACAGAAACGAATTTTAAACAAAGTCTGATTGTGACCTTGACCTTTGACCTTCTTGACCCCAAAACAATAGGGCACCTCCTTGGGTCATGGGCAACAACTGTAAAGTTTCATGATCCTAGGTCAAACAGTTGTCCGGTTAGAGCGTGGAAACGCAAAAGTCTACGGGCGGATGGATGGACTGATGGATGGACAGACAGACATGGTGAAACCAATATACCCCCCTCTACTTCGTGGGTGGGGGGTATAATGAAATACAAACCTAGGATCTGGTATTTTAGCAGAGAGACCAAAATCAGCAACTACAGCAGTATAGCCATTCTCCTCTACCCTAACTAACACATTCTGAAATGATACAGGTAGTAAAATAATATCAATATCACAGGAATCTTTTTTTCTTGCAAGCAAAGGGACTTTGGAAATTTAATGGAAACTTTCTTCTTTCCCAAAACAGCCTTGATGATTTCTTCAAATTAACCCATAACGGAATGGCAAATTTCAGACTGGCCCAAAGATGCTGCAGACGACACTTTCAAGCCGTTGAATTTTTACGGGTTTTTTATCTTACTGGGTAAAACATTGTGGGAAATGAAGAAATTGCACAATTTTCCAAAACCTATATCCTGCAAAGGTGTCAAAAGGCTTAACTGTGTGGTAATGGGTTTAAGTTTAACGCTAAGAGTAAGACAGCATTTTCTGGTTCAATATTTACAATGTTTTGACATTCTCCGATAGCAAGTTAATCATAAAACCTGATAGGTAAGAAAAACATGTTCCTGATGAAACTATTCCACCTATACATTGAACATAAACAAAGTCTACCATACATTATATATTTTACTGGAACTAAAAATGCTAGACAATTATCTGGATACAGGTATAGTCGACACTCGTTATGTCGACATCGAATAAGTCGAATTTTCGCTTAAGTCGAAGTTTAAATCTGGGCCCGTCCTCATCAATGGACATAATTTTTTCAAGCAAAATAATTTTGAACTGAATATAGCTATTGAAATATAATAGGAAAAGGATAGAAATTGCTCAAAATGAGCAATTTCTTTCCTTTTCCTACTATATTTCAATACTAATCATACTTGATTAGTTTCAAAAATGGTCAAATATCAACTTTATCGAAGCCGAACAAAATCAGATAAGTCGAACTCCTGATATGTCAAGGTATTTTGACGGCCCCTCCGACTTCTACACAATGAGTGTCGACTGTATTCCCAAACAGCAGCTCCTTTCCATGACACCCCCCTTAGATATCGGTATAGCAAACCTTGCTGGAAAAGAAGAAAATGCATATGAAATGAGGACAATTTTCTCCTTTTCCTTCAAGGTTTCCTATGCTATAATATCAAAATTTCAACATGAGCTTGAATAGGTATTGCCTTCTGCAACCCCCTTCTATTTGGACAAGTCCAAGTTATTGCTGTTCAGGAAACGGTTTAGAGTTGGGTAATTCTTGTTTAAAAAGCTTTGATGTTCTCAAATAGCAGGGTAATCATAAGATCTTGGTGGTTGTTGGGAAGCAAATAGGTATGAAAACGAGGTCTAGCAATAAGTACCTGAATATTGGACATAAACAATGTCTGGGAAGTGCTACATCTTTCATTGGAACTAAAATCTTGTTATAGAATTGAAAGGTGAACTGTTAGCCAGATTTTCCTAGTACATGATTTACAGTACATTAAATACAAGATTTTGATGTTCTCAAATAACAAGCTAATCAAAAAATCTTAGAGATTCTTGGGAAGCAAATAGGTATGAAAACATTAAATCTTAGCTATAAGTAAGTATAGGTCTCAATAAATGACCTGGCAGAACATCTCTAGCTATTAGCTAGAGATGCTCTGCCAGGTCATTTATCAAGATCTATACCTGAATATCGAACATACCAGTAAACAAAGTCTGGGAAGCATGATAACTTTCAGTGGAACTAAAATCTTGCTAGATTTGACAGGTGAAGTGTAAGCCAGAATTTCTTGGTACATTGTTTACAAGGTTTTGATGCTCTCAAATAGCAAGCTAATCATAAAACCTGATAGGTAGAACAACAAGTCAGAAAACAAGGTCTTGCAGAGAATATTGAATGTAAACAAGTCTGGAAAAGATTATAATGGGGGTCAATAAAAACTAGTAACTCCAGCTTCAATAAGCTGTAGTTATGACAGTTTGGTGAACTTTGGTCATCAATTGATGATTGTATCTGTTACTAAGATGATACTCATTATTGCTTACAAAAAAAAGGCTTGTTAGAAACTTTAGAACTGATAAGTCCATTAAATTCAATAAATTCCTCTAATCATTAATATCATGTCACAGCCATCAATTCTTTATGGCAAATTTTTCAAAAATGTCGAATGACAGGTTTCTGTTGGCAATAAATTATGTAAAATATCTACAAAACATCTTTTACTAGTAATATAAAATCTTGACAAAAGTTCACGAACAGTCTACTGTCTGATAAGTATTGGGTAACCAATCGGTACAATTACCTATGTGTGCAAAAAATCATGTCTCAAAATAGATAGTCTTGGCACACTAACAGCTCTTATTTTTGGCACTGTATCCTTTATTTCTATTTTACACTATTACATGATGGTTAAAACATTGCATCATGCTGCCTATGGCCATTTGTATTGCAACATCTGGTGCACAAAGGCTTTTACTGCTGGCACTTCTCACAGTGTGCCATCCCAGCCACCAACTGCTCATTCCATGCTTTGTCAATTGGTAATAGACAGCTAATGCATCTATCAATGATAAATGGCAGGCAGGACTATACAGTTCAAAAGGAAAAAAGAGCCCACAGAATGTACACATCATTGATTATGGTTTCAAACTCCTCCAGCCTCCAGCTGATTGCCCACATAGGTTAAAGGCGGAATGGCACTTAAAATCATGCAAATTTTCCGATAACGAGAACTTTGTACAAAATAAATATGTATTATGAAAATATGGCCTTTAAATTGCATCTATGCCAAATCTTAGCTTTCTATCTTGTGTATTGGCTAGGATGTCGACGGATTTAAAACCCCATATGTTCCATTATTGTAAATATCATCCCCGGGACAACAAATCATGGGGTTTTAAATCCGTCGACATCTAAGCCAATACACAAGGTAGAAAGCTAAGATTTGGCATATATGCAATTTAAAAACCATATTTTAATAATATATATTTTTTTTTGTACAAAGTTCTCGGAAAATTTGCAAGATGTTAAGTGTTATTCTGCCTTTAAAGATTATGAAACTATTGACAAAAGACAATTTTGTCTGAAAGGATATTTTGACATGACCACGGATCAAACCCAGACCTCATGAGAGAAAGTCTGATACACTAGTACACTTCAAGAATCATGTCATTTGGTCAATACATAACTGTAGTAATTGCATGCAGCTGAAATTCAGTTTGAAACCGTTTTGCATCAACTCATTGACCCATTACTGCACAGTGATGCCTTTTGACTACTTCATAAGAAAATGCTTGGGAAAACATTGTGGAAAACAGAGAAATTGCTTGTGACATGCAGTTTCTACATTTTCCACAATATTTTCTAATCCAAAATGGAAACATTTTGAAAGTTCATGAACTTGAAATTGCTGTTGGCAACATCTTTGAATTTGGACCAGTCTAAAATTTTGCCATCTGGTAATGAATTAATAAAGATAGTAGGGAAATTAAAGCTAAGCATCAATGTTGTAGTTAGACTGAAGTATGGAAACTGAATACAGCTCTATGCCTCTAACCATTATGTCTAATTTAACTAATTAATAGAAAGTAATTATCCTGGGTGTTCATTGTAGATAATGATTGGCAAAACCTCAACATTTTACAGAGAAACCTGAATGCATCTTCATAGATTAATGAATAGCTGTTTACCTTTGACTGCACATAAGTAACATTTATCAGTATCTAACGTTCCTCTTGTTCCGTTAAGTTCACTAAGACAAATTGAATTTGCTCACTTTAGTCTAATTCAGAATGCATTGATCTTTGTTTTTGCTTTTATTTTCAACTTTGAATTGAATAGTTTGTCGTGCATTCAACACTATTCCATTCCTTTAAGAACATTGATTGAATGGAATTTTACGCCCTACTCTAAAGAAAACATTGAAGCAGAAAAAAAGGAAATAGTTGTTGTAAATGCAAAACCTTGTATCTCGTTTTTGGAAAATTTTAAAGGGAAGGGAAAAAAGTGTAATAACTTTTCCCAAACTGAAATGTTTTACTTGAAATTTGGACATATTGTTCATATAATTATAATGTATCATTGATACTGATTAGTAAAAATATCTCAAAACCTACGAGAATTGTCTAAACTGGACACACAAGTTTGTACTTTGAAAATCGCAAGAATCGACATACTAGGTTTTGCATTTACACTGACGAAATGCTGTAATACAAATGTACTTGGACCTGCATAAACAACACTTTTGTGTAGTGTTTTATATTTGCCGGATTTATTGTTTCAGAAATCAAAGCATATTTAACTGCTGACAGAAAACATGTTTCTAATCCCTGTGTTGAAAGCTTGACATGGCATAACCAACAATATTAAGTGGTGTTTTGACCACTGACTGACTTGTTGTTTCTACAAAATGTGTATACAACAACATCAAGGTTCATATCAAGGTCATTGACCTGTGCTAGTCTGAAACTGATCCAATAAAAGCTTCCAGACATTAATGCCCCACCATTCAGAATCATTCACATAAATTGCATCAAATATTGCAAGACCTGAAATGCATTTTGCTACTTTGCTTCAAAAACCTTGCAACTGCAGCTTTAGACAAGCTGCAGTTAAAAGGTTTTCGAAGACCTTTTAGCAATTTATTGAAAACATTTTGCAACTGTCTTTGTTGTCACTTACATCAGCTTGGTGATACCATTTCATTATAGCCATTCACATCTTAACTTGACAGCAAAATTAATGCCATTGATGAATATCCTTTGGGACTTGTTTAAAACAACCTTTGTAAAATACTCATACCATCACACTGACACAAAATAGACGTAACATAAGAAAGAGGCACATTGACACACAAGACTTAAAGTGACATTTCACATTTATTTCATTTTTAAAAAGTATGTCTTGATGCAAAAAGTGTTTATTCTAATGCGTAGAAATGCTGTCAGTTTTTTGAAGTTGTTATCTATAAGCGAATAATACGCCTTTAAAGTTGAGACAGAAATGACAAATTCTATATAAATCTGAACTGTTGTCCACAACAATTTGTTTAATTTTAGCACAAAAATATATATTTCTCGTAAACGGTTCAATGTTTTGGCTTGAAATTTTCAGAATTTTCATAAGAAGACATGCTCTTTCAGATAGAGTAAAAATGATCGCGAAATGCCACTTTAAGTGATGCTAAAGAAAGTTGGACAAAAATTTGGCTCAGTAAATGAAATGATGAATTTAGCACAAATGATAATCAAAGATAAGTTTTGATAGTAAAGAACAGATGAAAGCCTACAATAAAATGTAAATAGATAAAACAGCCCTGCTAGCTAAAGTTTCTGCTGTTACAAAATCTGTTGCAAATTTGTTACAAAGTTAATTCTCTGCAGTGTGCATTTCTGTATTTAACCCTTTCCCAAACAGTCATAAGTATGACTGGTTTAATTTGATATATGCTGCAGACGACAAACAAAATTAATGTTGATGAAGATTCAATTTATGTATAATATAGCACAGAAAATATTGAGACAAAGGAAGAAAATGCTGATTATCAGCATTTTCTTCTTTTGCCTCTAAGTTTTCTTATGCCTTTTTATTGGGGACATCAAAACCAGGTCTAACACCTTCCCAAACAAAATCTAATTTTGATGTACTCCATAGAAAAGACTTTGCAAAATGTTGAGGCAAAAAGAAGCTGATAATCAACATTTTTGTTCCTTTTCTCCCAATGTTTTCTGCGCTATGATTAAAAATGAATTTAACTTTGATCATCATAATTACATATTCTGTTGGTTTTTTTGAGAGCCTATAAAATTGGAGCAATCCAAAATCTAGTTGTTGGAGGAAACTGTCATTCAAAATAACTGTATTTTGTTCCTCACAGACTTTCTCAAAATCTTTGACTTTCAAATCATGAGACTATTGTCCAAAGATTAATTAGGTCAAGAATTCAGAAATTTCTAGCTCAGCAGCAAGCATGAAGAAATGGATGCCAAAAAGGCAATATGACAGACATTGTAGACTTCCTATTTTGACAACCAACTATCAACACTAGAATCTTCATTTGTCTCTGAGACATACATATAAGTTCTGCTGTCTTTGTGATTGTTGAAAATAAGCATTTCAGGTCTAAACCAAATGATTGATTTAATTGGATAATTAATATTTCTGTTGATAGTTTGATTGGTATACCTTTGAGGTCAGGTCTCTATGCATGACTCCCCTAGAATGTAGGTACGCCATCCCACATGCGATGTCATGAGCTATCTTTACTCGTAATGTCCACGGTAACTCTATGTTTGTGCTGCCCAGAAGCTGTTCCAAGTCTCCTCCTTCTATATACTGAAAATACAAGGTGGCAAAATGTTTGGTCTAACAGCATTCCTTCTTTTCTCTAAATATTTCTTAATCATAAGGGCTGTCAATTGATTGTTGCTTCAGACAAATGTTTGTAAACATAAGAACATTTTCATTTCAGATTTGTGAACTCCAGAGATTTAAATGAGATCACTTTTGTAATTGTTTGGGCAGAAAAGCAGTCAAGGGTCATAACTCTGTAGAAACTCAACGAAATGTGACAAGATAACAAAAGCCGATGACAATCTTTAGTGTTGCAAATAAATGCACACTTTACAAGTATTTCTCAATGCACTTGTACTAATAGGCACTTGAGATTGTAACACAACACTTCCTATTTTGTTTGTGAATAGCTATTGAAAACCCAAGGACAGGCCTTTTTCCCAGGGCCACTTCACACAAGATTGTTTTACTTTTACTTTCTTAATTCCCCAAGATTATCAAGTTCTAAACATAAATCCTCCTCAAATACCAAGAAAAAAAGTTTGATTTCTTCCTTATACCACTGTCATGTCTTAAGAAAAATATTCAACAAAACAAGAGGGCCGTTGGCCCTAGGTCGCTCACCTGAGATGGGGTTTTATAACAGATCAGATTTCTTACAGGTAATGCAATAAAGGGTCAAAGATCATATTTACGCTGCTATGCGATTTCAAACCATAGAAAACCCAGAAAACTACCTTAGTGCAATATCATATGTAACTCATATATGGTGTTTCATCCAATTCGGCTATTTGGTTATGGAGAAATTGCTTTGGACAGATGGAATCAAAATAAAACATACAGACTGACAAACAAACAGAAATTTACAAATTGACCTAGATCTATGACCTTGAACCTACCTAAATATATATTTCAAATAGAACATCTACTCATGATAAAGAACACATTTACCCATACATTTTTTTAAATCCATGCATAAATGTAGATGCTATGCGCCTGATAAGCAGATTTTTACTAGAAGTCCCCTTTTTCTGTGACAAGGTTTTATATTGAAAAACAATAAAAAAAAGTACCTCTTAGCAATATCATAAGCAATGCAAATATTAAGTTTTGTCAAATTTGGCTCTGCGGTTATTGAGAAATTGCTTCTGACAGATTTCGTGTAATTTCTCTTTTTCTGTTGCCATGGCAACCAGAGTTGGGTTTTTTTTTATAAATTGCAATTCTGTTAGCAATTTTTGAAATGTGACCTCCTAAGGAATATTTCTGCCTAGTTTGGTGGAAATTAGCCTGATAGTTTAGGAGGAGATATCATTCAACGATGTCATTGAGATTTGGTGGAAAATCTCCTTTTCTGTTGCCATGGCCACCAGAGCTTTTAAAAGATTTCAATTCTTTTAGCAATTTTTAAAAGGAACCTCCTCAGAAATATTTCTGCCAAGTTTGGTTGAAATTGGCCAAGTAGTTTAGGAGGAGATGTTGAAATTATTGAGAACTAGTCAAATTTCTCCTTTTCTGGTGTCATGGCAACCAGAGTTTTCAGTCAATTTCAATTCTTTTAGCAATTCTTAAAGAGGACCTCCTAAGGAATATTTTTACCAAGTTTAGTTGAAATTGGCCTGGTAGTTTAGGAGGAGATGTCGTTCAAAGATAGTATTGAGATTCAGTCAAATTTCTCCTTTTCTGTTGCCATGGCAACCAGAGTTTTTTATGGATTTCAATTCTTTTAGCAATTCTGAAAGGGGGTCATCTAAGGAACATTCCTGCCAAGTTTGGTTGAAATTGGCTTGGTAGTTTAGGAGGAGATGTTGTTCAAAGATAGTATTGAGATTCAGTCAAATTTCTCCTTTTCTGTTGCCATGGCAACCAGAGTTTTATATGGATTTCAATTCTTTTAGCAATTCTGAAAGGGGGTCACCTAATGAACATTCCTGTCAAGTTTAGTTGAAATTGGCCGAGTAGTTTCGTCGGAGATGTCGTTCAAAGATAGTATTGAGATTCAGTCAAATTTCTCCTTTTCTGTTGCCATGGCAACCAGAGTTTTATATGGATTTCAATTCTTTTAGCAATTCTGAAAGGGGGTCACCTAATGAACATTCCTGTCAAGTTTAGTTGAAATTGGCCGAGTAGTTTCGTCGGAGATGTCGTTCAAAGATAGTATTGAGATTCAGTCAAATTTCTCCTTTTCTGTTGCCATGGCAACCAGAGTTTTTTATGGATTTCAATTCTTTTAGCAATTCTGAAAGGGGGTCACCTAAGGAACATTCCTGCCAAGTTTGGTTGAAATTGGCCCAGTAGTTTAGGAGGAGATGTCGTTCAAAGATAGTATTGAGATTCAGTCAAATTTCTCCTTTTCTGTTGCCATGGCAACCAGAGTTTTACATGGATTTCAATTCTTTTAGCAATTCTGAAAGGGGGTCACCTAAGGAACATTCCTGCCAAGTTTGGTTGAAATTGGCCATGTAGTTTAGGAGGAGATGTCATTTAAAGAAATTGTTAACGGACGACGGACGACGCACGACGGACGACGGACAACGCACGACGGCCGGACGCCGGACAAAAGGTGATCACAATAGCTCACTTGAGCTTGTGCTCAGGTGAGCTAAAAACTGTCATGTCTTAATTAAGAAAAATATTCAACAAAAAATTAGTGTAGGTTGAAATGACAAGCAAAAGAAGACTACTTAATTTTTTATTTTTTTTTCAGGAAACAAAAAGATAGTCTTTATCATGATCTGTACTGGTCTCTCAAACAATTAAGCCTGAAGTTTTGATTGATGTCCGATTAAAAACCTTTGTGGAGAATGCTGATGTTCAGCATTTTCTCCCTTGCTATCAACAGATTCCTGTGTGACAAATTGTAGACTTTATATTCACTTTAAAATTTGGTTTTCTTCAACAGTTTCTACTTGGACCCGTTTATAATTTCATAATAATTTTTGGGTAATTTGTAAAGCATAAAGTTACAGTTGAATATGAAACTTGTCTGCACCACCTGTTGAGAAGTATATTAATCTAGCAATCTGCAGTCTGTAATTGGAGCTCACAATTTATACCATTTATGGCAAAATGACACCAAAATCTCGGCTTTCTTCTCACATGTTGTCTGGTCAATATATTGAGCAACCAGCATTTTCATCTTCATTCAGTTTTTCTCTAGTAAACATATTAAGTTACTGTAACTTTTAATTAAGCAATTTTTGTATTCATGTTTGCTTTTGTTTGATGTTAGAAATTTTCTTGGCAAGGCCAAGATTCAAACCTTGTGAAACAATATTCCCATATATTACTTAACTAGTAGGCATATCACTGTTTTTCCTTCAAAGTCTTTTAACAACAGCTTATATCAAGCTGCAGTTACAAGGTTTCAGAAGTAAAGGAATGACATGCCCAATTAACCCTTTCCCATACAAGACCTGGTTTTGATATCCCTAATAGAAAAGGCTTGGGAAAACATTGAAACAAAAGAAGAAACTGCTGATAACCAGCAGTTTCTCCTTTTGTCTCAATATTTTCTGTGCCATATTTTACACAAATCCCATCTTTTCTAACACCAATTTTGTCATTTGTGGCAGATCTTGATCTGGATCACCCGAAAATTTTGTCGTTTGGGAAACAGTTTAATTGTAAGCTGTGCCTGGCATAGAATTTTCCACCTTTGGGCTTCCATTGCCTGGAATTGCAAACAAAAAACATGAACATATATGAATGCCATGAATGCTAAACCTAAATCTCAAAACCTCTCAAAGAACAAGCATGAAACTAATTAAGAATTAATGCCTACAATAACAAAATTAATGGTCTCCATAATTACTGGATATTTATACAAGTGATAATCCATCAAATCTCTATAGTGAGAGTTCTATATCCCTAAACAATCGCCATACAATTGATTTTCAACAAGAGCTATCCGAAGACAGCGTGCTCGACTTTCTAAGTTGCTTAGTATAAAGGGGGCATAACTCCAAATATAGTGGAGCCAGGGTCATGGGCCCTAGTAGTAAGGTAGAGGGTGTGATGGTGAATAAGTATTCCAAGTTTGGGTTGAATCCCTTTGATAGTATGGAAGTCATTGATGTTTGAAAAAACTTTAACCTTTGTTGCAACACAGACGCCAACGCCCGGGTGTCAGTATAAGCTCTCATTTTCTTTGAAAAGTCAAGTTAATAAAATGGAATCAGCAACATTCCAGGAGATTGTCTGTTTTCCACAATGTTGCTGACTATATCAACTAAAGCTTGGTTAATCAAACATTAAAGGAAAACAAGAGCTGTCACTGTAAGATGACAATGCCCCCGACACCGCTTTGATTTTAAATTATGGCCAATCTATGTTCAAGGTCAAGGTCATCCAGGGGTCAAGGTCACCAAAGTATGTGCCTACAGAAAGGTAATGTACCAAGGAATGTTGTGGTAAAGTATGAAGCGAATATGTTAAGTAATGAGGAAGTTATGGCCAATGTTAAAGTTTTTGGACGGAATGACGGACAGACGGACGGACAGACGGACGGACGGACAAGTCAAATTTATGATGCCTCCCTATCGGGGGCATAAAAAGAAACACTTCATGGTTTTCTTTCCTCTCATGGATAATTTACTTTATCTATATTATATATCATAAGTTAATATGTTCAAAAATGCTTTAACTTCAACTTATTCTAGCTGTACAGTAACACTATTTTCAAGCATAACCAATAATATATATGTATAGCTTGCTCATCATTTCATTGCAATTCAAAGTGATGCTATCTGGTAAAGGAATAATCAATTGAGACTTTATACCTATAATACCAACATGATCCTATAATTACATGATGATCCATCAAATCACTACAGAATCAGGCTAGGAAGGTCTATATTTCTGGAACAATCAGCATACCGTAATTATAATTGATTTTCAATAATGTAGAATCACCTAGATCCTCTTTTTGTCTCAAATCATTTTTCTTCTGGCTCCAGTGTGAAGCTTCATTCAATTAAGGCTTAATATCAGTTATAATAATTTCATGATAATCCATCAAATCCCTATAGAATCTCGCCAGGAGGTGAGAGGCCTATATTTCTCGAACAATCAGCGCATAATGGATTTTCAATAATGTGGAATCAGCTAGAATCTTGAAGCTGGCCTATGGCTGAACTAATCTAATATTCACCCCAAGAGACTACTTAAGAGATACCAACACATGTACTAGTTATGAGTAGATCTACTCTACATACACACTTCTATTCTTCTTAGTGTTGGAGCTAGTTTTTGGACCAATGAAATTGCGGTATATTTCAAAATTTCGCCACACTATTTCGCATAAACGGGCTGCTAGGTAGTTTATGTGACGTCTATACATAGCCACGCCCCGGTCTCCAATGGACCACTAGCGAACACTAAGTCAGATAGAGTCTGTATAGTAGATTCTAAGCGATATAAACATTCAATGTGCTGCGCACATTTGAATATTTATTTCGCATAGAATCTACTATACAGCCTCTAATACATATTGGTAGAGAAGATAAAATTGTTCCAGAAACAACAAGACGCTAGATTTATTTTATAGAGGCAATATGATATCAACAAGACTTGAGAATGAAAGTGTTGAGTTGTTGTGATAAGTTTTTATCAAAATTGATAGATTGATTGATTGAAGTTTAACACCTCTTTCAGATGCTATTGTCGGCTGGAGCACCTAACCATGGATAATCCTGTCGTTTCTCACACCAGAATTACCACATCCTTATCGAGCCTCCAGCTACACCCTCACATAGGTTAATAATTATCAAACCACTAGTGGGAGACAATTTTATTTGAAAGGATATTTGCCGTAGCCAGGGATCAAACCCGGGACTTAGTGAGTGAGAGTCTGATGCACTACTTACTGTGCTATATGACCACGGCCATTCAGTAATATCAGAAAAGACAAACAGACAGACAGACAGGTCAACTACATAACCCTGCATGATACTTTGATGTGGGTATATCCAATGATGGAATCCAAGTTATTTTAAATCGCAAGCTTCTCCACTGATTTGAAAGAACTGATGGCTGAAGATCTCAGTAGATAACATAGTTTCTTAACAATAACAAATCTATCTCTATGGGATAGAGAGGAGCAATTCATCTCTCAGAATATTCTCTCATTTAATTATAGATGACAAGTTGGTGCCAAGAAAATTACTAGTTCAAGGCAAAGTATATCCTTAACACTTATATAGTAACAATGCTAATCTAGACCTAGTAGATTTAACATGAAATGTAAACTCACATCAGACAGCACAAATAAAACATTTTATGGACAGGCAGAGCTATTCATCTCTCAGAATACTCCCTCGTTTAATTATAGAGGACTAGAAGGTGCCCAAAAATAACTTGTTCATGTTCACATAGAACTTCAAGGCTGTCCTTAACAAGTATCATACTAGGTCCTTAATACATACATATTTTCCAAGCAGCACAAACAAAGATCACAGATCTATAGAAAAATAGTGTCATTGCTAATCTTGGTCTTTAACGCTTTCCAAAAAGAGCGGAATTTTATGGTTGTCCTATTTGCTTGTTAGGGACAGGGCAAAAGAACTTTGTCTTTAGGTACAATACAAAGATGGGCACTAATACACCAGTGTTGGTAAGACAATCTTGAGTAGTGGGCCAATTCCAGACACAATATCACCTCATATTCCACCAAAAAAACACTAGAAAGACCTGAAGGTCTTGAGTCGCTCCACAGGCCTGAATTTCTTTTAATATCAAATCCAAGTTTTGACTAGATTTTTGAATACTTATGGTTCTTACAGCAAAAACAAAGTCAAAAGCAGCAATCATGTGGTCAATGCAAAAAGAAAGTAAATGATTGACTAATATTTTAGGGATGTTAGAGAAATAATAAAATTGAAAACTATGATTTTGCCAAATTCAAAGACAAATAATTCAGTATGTATATTTAAAATCAAATCGAAAATAAAACACATGCAAGATGTTATGGTCACTATCATTCTGTTCAAATTCTGTCTATTTAAGTCATTATTTGTGGCTTCAAGAGTGGAAAAAGTGTCGAAAAACTGAAATTTTATCAATTTCAAGGGCACATAACTCAGATTGTACCAGTGTGATAATGTTGAAATTTACACATAAGCAAGGCCTTGTTGTCAACAAGATTCTTTCCAAGTATCATCTTGATTGGTTAACATTTGTGGTTGTTAGAGTGAAAACAAAGTCAAGAATGGCAATTTTGTCAAATTCAAGGGCACATAACTCATGATGTAAGATTCGGATCAAGCTGAAAATTACACCCAGGCAGCATATAATGCTTATATATATTCTGTCCAAGTTTTGTCTTGATTGGTTAATATTTGTAGATTTTAGAGTAAAAATTAAGTCAAAACCAGCAAAATAGAGCCAAAAATGGCAAATTTTGGCAATTTCAAGGGCACATAACTCATGCTATGGAATTCAGAACAAGCTGAAAATTTTACCAAGGCAAGATCTTATAGTCAGTAATATTCTGTCAAAGTTTTGTCTTGTTTAGTCAATATTTGTAGTTGCTAGAGTGAAAACAAAGTCAAAATACAGCTGAAAATGGCAATTTTGTCAATTTCAAGGGCACATAACTCATTACCAAGGCTTTACTCATCTTGTAGTCAGCATGATTCTGTCAAAGTTTTGTCTTGATTATTTAATATTTGTAGATTTTAGAAGAAAACTAGTCAAAACCTGCTATTTTTGACATTCAAGGGCAGATAACTCAGATTATACTGATTCAATCCATATTCTTTGAAGGAATCTGAGAGAGGGTCACCCAAGGATCATTCCTGTGAAGTTTGGTTGAAATCCATCCAGTAGTTTTTGAGGAAGAAAATTTTTAAAGAAAAAGTTTACGGACACACGCATGGACGAACGGACGGACGCACGACGGACACACCGCCATGACAATAGCTCGCTGGCCTGAAAGGCCAGTGGAGCTAATAAAGAAACTAATCAAAATTATTCTTTATTTTTCATCAATGATTTCACACCATTATGTCATGGGCGTGAAAAGCATTCATTCTTTGGTGAAAGGTTAAAAGCACTTCAATTTGTTCTGGGACAAAACCAGAGGTAATCAATAGCTCAGTGTTGTTTTATTCTTCTCTGGACAAGAAATTGGGTTCTGGACATTCATATTGCTGATCTAACGATGCAATATACAGGACTTGACCTCCGTTTACCAAGTCATTTGCCTGAACAAATTCTGTACTATCTTTTTGCATAAATTGGCCACTATTCTACAAATAATTGGCATGGCCATATCAAGTAGTAAAAGAATTTGATCTAATGCTCCATTCTGAAATACCCATACTTCAGTTTATCTTATTCTAGCAACAGACCGATGTAAAACAAGAGGACCATGATGGTCCTATATCGCTCACCTGAACCAAGATGATATGAGCCACAGTTATGTTTGAATCAAATAATATTTGTGGCATGAAGACAGAAATCAAACTTATCAACATTATGTCCCTGTTTCCTCTTTATAGGTCAATATATCTGGTTGTAAAGAGTGAAAACAAAGTCAAAAACAAGAATTTTGTCCATTTCAAGGGCAGATAATTCAGCAACTGCTTGTCTAATTGTGCTGAAGTTCAAACTCATAAATGATCTTATGGTGATTAACCATCACATCCAAGATCAAAGTTTTGTCTTGATTGGTCACCATTAATTTTGTGGTTGTTAGAGTAAAAACAAAGTCTAAACAGCAATTTTGTCAAATTCAAGGGCAGATATTCAGGACATTCTGGTCCGATCAAACCAAAACAAAAACTCATCAAAAATCTTATATAAGGTCACCAACATTGTGTCAATTTTTTGTATATATTGGTCAATATTTGTAGATCTATGCCAGAGTGTAAACAATGTCAAAAGTAGCTTTTTTTTCTTTCAAGGGCAGATAACTCCTGACTTTCTGGTCCGATCTGACCCAAAATCAATCTCATCCAAGATCTTATGGTCACTAATATTGTCTTAAAGTTTTGTCTTGATTGGTCAATAATTGTAGATGCTATAGTGTAAACAAAGTTGAAAACAGTCAAAAACTACAATTTTGTCAAATTCAAGGGCAGATAACTCAGGACTTTCCGGTCCGATCAGACCAAAATTCAAACACATCCGAGATCTTGTAGTCACCAACATTGTGTCCAACTTTTGTATTGATTGGTCAATATTTGTAGATGCTAGCGTGTAAACAATGTCAAAAGTAGCTATTTTTTACATTCATGGGCAGATAACTCCCGACTTTCTGGTCCGATCTCACCCAAAATCAAAGTCATCCAAGATCTTACGGTTACTAACATTGTGTTAAAGTTTTGTCTTGATTGGTCAATATTTGTAGATGCTATAGTGTAAACAAAGTCGAAAACGGTCAAAAACGACAATTTTGTCAAATTTGAGGGCAGATAACTCCTGACTTTCTGGTCCGATCTGACCCAAAATCGAACTCATCCGAGATCTTATGGTCACCAACATTATGTCCAACTTTTGTATTGATTGGTCAATATTTGTAGATGCTAGAGTGTAAACAATGTCAAAAGTAGCTATTTTTTACATTCAAGGGCAGATAACTCCGGACTTTCTGGTCTGATCTGACCCAAATTCGAACTCATCCGAGAGCTCATGGTCATACATGTTTTGACCAAGTTTAGTTAAGATTGGCTTATATTTGTAGATGCTAGAGTGTAAACACCAAATTGTTGACAGACGGACGGACGGACGGACGGACAGACGGACATACGGACAGACGGACGACGGACAAAAAGCGATCACAATAGCTCACCTTGAGCACTTCATGCTCAGGTGAGCTAAAAATCACTTGTAATCAGTATCTGTTATAAGCCTTTCATATAGCTCATTTGTAATCAAGGTAGCCTCTGTATTAGGGAATATTTATGGAGAACACTAGTTGTTCCTAGCACTGTATTTTACCCATTACCAGACGGCAAAATTTTAGACTGGTCCAAATTCAAGGATGACGCAGACGACAGTTTAAAGTAAATCCTATTTTACATGTTTTTTTTTTCTTTTTAAAAAAAACATTGTGGAAAATGAAGAAATTGCTTGTCACAAGCCATTTCTTCCTTTTCCTCAATGTTTTCCACTTCCATTATCCTGTAGGGAGTCAAAACGAGTCTGACTGTGTGGTAATGGGATGAGAGGATCACAATCCAATCCACTTTCAAAAACAAACTGTGCAGATATACAACTTATGTGAACTAATGTAATTAGAATCAGTCTGCCAGACAAATGCAACAATGACAGATATAAACA